>CM067223.1:74838617-75013617 GCA_034190945.1 Octodonta nipae | reverse complement strand
TAGCTGTCAAAGCACATGGACGGATCTAGAATTTTCTTGGGGTGAGGGCACAAGATGAAAGTTATGGTAAATTGTATTATTATACTTTTTTCAGCAGTTTATTACGTTTTTATTTACATAACTATTACATGCCCATATTAGCCTATTTTTCCATTGGTTTATTAAGTTACTGGATAGCTGTATACAGTTTACTGAGATTAACTAAATTACTTTTTTCCACTGACTATATCCGCCACTGTCAAGACATCGGAGGAGAAGTAAGGGTCCGTTGTTTAAGCCCTATTTCAAAGGCAGTGTTAATACAGTTTACGGCACTATAACAAAAATCCAACATACACGAAGTGAAGTGCATTTTATGAGCTTTCATGGTTAATACGATACGTTCTGCAAAATATTTCTACAATTTATTTAAATTGCAATTTTGCAAGATTTTTTGGGTTTTTTAAGGCTCAAATAATTTAATTCTACGAGTTTGCTGTTACGTTATGTGATGGGTTATGCGGTTTGCTGTTGCACTTAAAAATCTCTCTTTACTGGTGTAAGTGGTAGGTGTGTGTCCGTGCATGAAAATTCAAGCAGCAAAAAAAAATACAGTTATACATGTGGGTGTTCAAAAAATCTTCCAAGTAACTGTGATATTGGGTGGTACATAAGCAGTTATATATAGGATGGTTGAAATGTAAATGTTAATTAAGTATATGCAGTAAGTATATTTGACTTATAGGGCGGAGGGTTCAAAAAATGTTAGAAGCAGTTGAAACAGGATGATTGAAATTTAAGGTGGAGTGGAATTATAGTTAAAGAACGTGGTAAAAAAATATCGTGTGGAACATAAGTAGTTGCTCATACTTGACGTATGGGGCGAAGTAAAATTACAGGTATATCGGGTGATTTAAACAATTACAAAATAGAAACAGTCAGTAGAGTGGAGAGGATTAATAACTATACAGGGGCGGTTGCAACATTGTGTAGAGTTGAATTATATTTGTAAAGGGTGATTTAGAAAATGATACACAAATAATTTATATTGGGTGACCAATACACACAAACATGTACACACGGTTGTTGTAATATAGGGTGCATTAGAGTTACACTTATAGAAAGTGGTCCAAATAATAACACGAATAAAAATGTTAAAAAATATGTGGGAAATATACAACAAAATACAAATGAGAGACAGACAGAGACAGAGACAGAGAGAGAGAGAGAGAGAGATAAGAATACGCTAACATAATCAATAGAAATGTACTTTAAATCAAATAAATAAAGAATATGTGTATAAAAATAGTGATTGGTTGCACACGGTTTGTAAGTGTTATGTTGAAAATGAATTAAAAAAAAACTTCATTAAATAAATATAATAAAAACATATGTCCATACTGTCAACGCCAAACACTGAATGATCATTTTAAGTTATATTCTTAAATTTGTTCGTTATTATTCTTAAACGAAATGTTCAAGTTTTTAATTGAATTTAGTTTGCAGGTGTTGTGAAAATTTGACAGTGACAAATTAAATTATGCACAAACACAAAAACCTGTGCTCCACAGAATAAATACACGAACTAACTATTAATTAAATACAGTGACTGACAACGACTCCAAACTTAGAGTTGCAACGTATTTTTATTGAGTGTGATAATACACTGTTTTTGTGCCAATTGTACTGATCTTTTAGTAAAATGAAGATATAGTTATCCACGTTTTAAAAGAGATTTTAGTGACTTAAATAACTATGTAAATGTTGCTTTATGCCATGGAGAATCAAAAGTATGTATTTTAGTCATACTTTTGAATCACCCTGTAGAGTCTGCCAGTTTAGAAGATTTGAAAATGTATTCCTCAGCATCTTTTTCAAATCTTTTTTTTTGGTTTTTCTAGTTGCAAAGCACCAAAGTGCCTATGGTTTACTTTAATGACAATTGCCATAAATTTTGCCAAAAATTGGTATGAGTCCAGAAGTTGTAGCTAGTATTGTAGCTTTATTACAAGTCCGTAGAAATTAGTGTTATGTCTCAAAGTGATTTGGGTATTCACGAAATTTTAGAAGAATATGTTTTACCATACCAAAAGTTAATGGAAGCAAATTTTATCCTCATGCAGAATAGCAGCCAGACCTCATATCTTAATCCAATTGAACATCTCTGGGATAGGTTTGGAAGAGGTGTTCGAGCTTTAGTATCTGCCCCTCGCCCCTGAAAGAATATCAGAAAATTATTAGGTTGATGTGATTGTTATTGGGCAAGTAGTCAAACTAATCTCGGAAAAATATTGCGGTATGAATTTATATTATAGTAATTATTTTCGCAGCTGTCAATAATTCTAAATAGCAGCAGGAGTCAACGAAGCGAAATTTATTTCGTTATACCTATTTTGTGTTAGACGTCAGGATGTTAAAACAAACCTACTTTTAACTTGTCACAGATCAATTATTTTTTGAACGATTCTGATGCGCTACTTCTTCACTTACTCCGAAATGTCCAAGATTTGATTTTACTTTTAAAGCTACAGAGAGAGAAAGTACCAGGATGATTTAAAGTTTGCCAAAGTTTAGACACGTTAGCCATTTTTTTAAAACTTCATTTAAAAATAGAAGTCAGTACTCTGACACAAGCAATAGCCTGTTAAACAAGCCATATTTAATTTAAATCGGTCTATAAATAAAAAAGTTATGAGCGGAAAATAAAGTTTGTTTATGGACAACACTATAGTTTCTCCCTACGAAATTATGTATATTTTTAAAAATCTAAAGTCAATTTTCACTACCAGATGCACTTTAATGAATCTTTTGACTACTGCACAATCACAATTTAATTTGAAAATAAATCAACAAAGAACAACTATCGTTCTGATTTATTATAGTGCGCCTTAGCTTTTAATGAGGCTGAAAACAAATAAACAAATGAAGAATAAAAAAAAAGAATAAAAAAAGTTGCGGTACTTTTTCTTTATTACCATAGAAAACTGAGTAATGGCAATTGTTTTGGAAATCCCAGTTTCTACTGTCTGCACTCCCCATAACAATGACATGCTTGTTGCTATTTTCAGTACCACCTAATTAAATAATAATAAAAAAAATAGAATATTATCATTATATTAATTAATATAATTCCCTTACGTTGTTATTTTTCTTGCATGATCAATGATACAACGGAACTGAACAATCACCTTTTTAACAATTGTGTGTAAGAGAAATCTGACCAACAGTCCTTGTATAGATAAACAATCCTTGTAAGTATTTTTAGATAGGTACGATCATAAAAAAATGTTTGCGTGTCTAGTAGCTCGCACGTCATGCTATAATGGTCTTCTTAATAAGTAATCGAAACCGTTCAGCAAAATATGTTTTTAGTAATGAGTTTTTATGGGATTTTATTTGGTAAATAAATCGATCAACCGTTTTATGAAATAATGCCTAGATATGACCGTCAGCTAGTGATAAAGTCTGGTCAAGCATTTAATCGCTTCTGTCTCAAAGGGGGTCGAAATTTACGAGAGAGCCGGGTGTCTAACATAGGAGACACTCGATTTCTATTTTCCGAAAAAAGATGTTTTCTTCCTGTGTTGCCGATAGACATAGGTGAAAATTTTTAAATTCAAATTAATCCCAAATAAAATATAAAATTAAATTACTAATGGAAAATAGAAGAACATTATAGAGTAGGTTGAGCTCAAAAAAACAATAACAAACCAGTTAGGTAAAGACACCCGTGAGTACAACACGACAGTGATTAAGGAGTAAATAGAACAAAATAAAAGGCCTAAAATGTTTAAGAAGAAACTATGCATAGGAAGACCTGAAATGGTCTAACTAAAAAAAAAAGGTAACGCATCAGTTGAAACAATAAAAGAAGAAAAAAATACCATCTGGAACTATATAAAATTTGGTCAAGTGCGAGTTGGACTCGCATACTTAGGGTCCCCTACCACCTTTAAGATTCTAATATTCCAGTTTCAGACAAGCAGGGAATGAGTGCATTTTCTTATATTTACCCTTATATCTTTTAAAAGAAGCGTTTTAAATTTATAAAAAATATACACTTTGATTTTCCACTAATTCCAAATAATAGAATTAATGATTTTTTCATATTTTTTCTATAAACAAAAAAATTAATGTCTTATAGTTTGGGGAATGACGGGGGGAATGGGTAATTTTTTTAAATATATTTTAAAATATTCATTTTAAATAAATTTAAAAAATATATTTGTATTCGTCTTAATGAGCCCTGTGTTTTAATATATTACATGACCCATTAGAAACAATTATAATTTTTTATTTTCCATTTAATCCTATAATTTTCCAGTAAAGTTTAGGTGAGGGGCTATTTCAAAATTTTCAAGCTTATGGTTTCGAAAATAAGGGGGGGATGGGTAATTTTTTTATATTTTTGTTAATATCGTTTAATTAACTTATTTTAAAAATATGAAAAAAATATATTTGTTTTCCTCATAGTGAGCCCTTTCATTTGATATATAACATGATGGGTTAGAAACAATTTTAATTTTATATTTTCCATTTAATTCTATAATTTGCCCCCCAAAATAAATATTAGGGGTTTCTCCTTATTTTTCCAGTAAAGTTCAGGTCAGGGGCTATACCTCCATTTTTTTCAAAATTTTCAATCTTATGGTTTCGGTGATAAGGGGAGGGTATGGGTATTTTTTTATATTTTTGTTAATATCTTTTAATTAATTTATTTTAAAAAGATGAAAAAATATATTTGTTTGTTGATGTTTATTTTCGTAATGAGCCCTTTCTTTTAATATATAACAGGATGGGTTAGAAACAATTTTAATTTTATATTTTCCATTTAATTCTGTAATTTGCCCTCTAAAATTAAAAGTAGAGGTTTCTCCTTATTTTTCCAGTAAACTTCAGGTCAGAACCTATACCTCTAATTTTGTTCAAAACTTTACGTTTTATAGTTTCGGAGGGGGGGGATGGGTAAATTTTGTTATATTTTCGTTAATATCTTTTTAAATAATTTTTTTAATATGAAAAAAATGTATTTGTGTTCCTCAGAATGAGACCTTTCATTTGATATATTACATGATGCGTGTGAATTTTTTTTATTTTTAAATTTTTATTTAATTCTCTAAGTTGTCCCCCCAAAATTAATATTAATGGTTTCTTCTTATTTTTCCTGTAAAGTTCGGGCAACGTTCTATATTTCCTATTTTTTTCAAAATTTTAGGCTTAGTAGTTAAGGAGATCAGGGGGGGACGGACGATTATTTTAGTTTTTCCCCCCAGAAGTACCCCTAAAATCTTTTTTTTTTATTTTACGATATGTACTCCTGATCGGGTCACCAAACTATACTATGATACCAAATTTCAACCTCTTCCGTCCAGTAGTTTAGGAGAAAATTGCTGTGATGTGACAGAGGCATAAATCCGGAGTGATATTATAAGGGTATCCTTATATTGTATATACGGAACCCTAAAAAAGCAAATAAGAACTAGACTGTCAAAAACAACAGAAAAGCAAAATAATTATACGAAACGTAAGAATCACACTCATGATATCAGACTTTCATGAATAAAGGAAAACACCTGGACCTGATAGCGTACTATTAGAGTTGCTTCAAGAATAGGGTACAGTACTGCTAAACGAGCTGTCCAATTTCTATAATGGTTGTCTGGGACAAGACCCTAAACCCGAATCGTGTATGAAAATCATACTAATACAAAAGAAAAGAGATTAATCAAATCTAGATTTGAACTACAGACGAATAAGTTTATTGTCTGAATTATAAACTGTTAAGAAAAAGCAACGAATATATTCTGCAGAAAGCCTTCGATACAATAGAAACTTGGGTAGTCATCAACGCCTTGAGAACTTGCAGCTTAGGTTGCAGGTCCTATACCACTAGGAATTGGTGTAAGATAGAGACACCATTTCACCCAAACTGTTCGTTGCGTCTATAGAAAATATTTTTAAGGAAATTTATTGGTCCAATAAGGGAATTTTAATAGAATTATAGAATTCTATAATTTTGAATAAGAAATAATTATAAAATATTAGTGCCAGTGAATCCTTTTATTATTTTATGATTGTCGATCAAGATATATTTTTTTAAATAATAATAATAAAGGTCTTATATTACGATAAACACAATAGTTTTTAAAATAATTTGTACATTTTCGGGGAAAGCAAGGCGCATTCTTGCTTATGTAGCTACTCTACTGAACCTTATTGACACCGTTGACTAAATTGAAACACTATTTAAAAAAAATAATCTACCTCGATGACAATCAGTCTTAGAAATAGTTCTCAAAAATACAGAATTAACGAAAAAAAGATAGGAGATGTGTTAAGCGAAATGTTTATAATTTATATAATAAAAATTGTTTGAATTTTTTCGTAAAATTTTTTTCATTAACTGATGTTAATTCAGTTTATAAGTAGTTGTAAATTTTAATTTCATTATAAGTAAATGATCTCTGAAACGTAGTGAGGAATATTTATTTTCTCAGGAAATCTTATAAGCCTAGAATGAATGTTTAAACAAGCAATAAGCTTACGCTTTAAGGCTAATGGAATGGAAATGTTTGACAGGACCTTGAAGAAAAACTAGCCAACTGTAACTTCCTACGTACATCCATCCTTAACCAATTAAGTTCTTTAAAAATATGTGAAATACGGTCATATTTAAGCAACCCCAATATACGGTTTCTCACGATAGTGTTTAAACAGGGGCCATAAATAAAGTCACAATAATTAAAATTTGACATGACAAGAAATTCACAAAGCATGTTATGCATGGAAAAACTTAAAATTTGTCTGTGGTTATACAATATCTTTAATGACAAAAATGACTTTTTAATTAATAAATTTAGGAATTAATTCACTATCTAAAACAATGACCAAATTCTTTGCACAATCTACCTTAGGAAGAGGAACGTCACCCAAGAAAATATTAAGATAAATTTTAATAAATTCCTTTTTAGGATCAAAGATCATAACATGTGATTCCAAAGGATTTAGCTAAAGGTTATGTTCAGTTGAGTTATATCATGTTTTATTAAAGAAGAGGCATTTAAATAATCCTGAGGGTTAAAATGAAAATAAACTTGGGTATCATCCACAAAAGCAAGGATTCTACAATATTATAGAGACTTAAGAATATCGGGTATATATAAATAGATATTTAATTGTTGTAGAATACCATTATTTTTTGTTTTTTTAGTGATATTACTTTTGTGTTACTTTGAAACTATTTTAAAACTTTATTATTCGAAAAAGAAATGATAAACGAATTGACAATTTTATTCCACACATTTCAACAACCCATTACTTTATAAAAATTACTAATGCAATTGGCCTGAATACTGCTGTAAAAGTATCTATAGATATTATGGTATTTCTCTGATTGTAACTATGTAACATAGTGTTGAATGCTAAAATCATCTGTTTCACAAGGTTATTTTTTACTTAGTCGTATGGTTAATTAATGTATTGTTGATTCTAAGTATTTTGACATTATTAGGTGCTAGATTTCATCGGCAAGTACCGTCATTAAAATGATTTAATTATTAAAATATCAGTTTTTGCTGATTTTTTCTAATATTTTTAGTCATTGATCATTATCTTTTTTAAAATCCACTATAAACCACTATTTTTTACTAATAATTGCTTTGTGTCTTTGTGTATCGTGTATAATTATGAGATATGTATAATGTATGTATAACCATCGACAATTTTTTTTCTGTCATATCTAATGGAATGACTATTTGTTATGGCCTATTTCATTTTCAGTAAAGATTTGTATACCATTTTTGCGTGAAGGATAAAGTTAGTAAAATTTAATTGAGTCATCAGGCACTCGTTTTTATTCCAAGACATGAAACAGTCGGGTTAAAAAAGCTTCATTTACAATACCATTAGTTTATACAATCTACTGCCTGAAAAGTTACAGAATTATAGCCGCCTTCCGTTTCAGGAAACATATGACCAGTAATCAACAAGTAGTTCAAATCTTGGTTGACATCATTTATATGTCTTCCTAGAAGGGGCTTCCCTTTCCATTTTAGCAATTTCTTATCAAATGACTGGTGGTGTAATTTGACTTGTTGTTCTGTCACTCGTAGTGTGTCACCAACCTGGCTTATGACTCTGTGTAGATCAGAACAGTCTGCTAGTTTTTGGAAATAATTAAGGAAATTAAATATTTGTTGAAATAGATTTTTACTTTTAAGTTTGGTCTTCTACAGTCGTCAAGTCCTACTGTAAAACTCTGTTATTAGGTCATTTTTAAGCAACTTCCAAAAAGGAGAAGGTTATCAATTCTGCACGTTTTTTTTGTATGTATGTTACTTGATTTTTTGTTCTGTTGTGCAGGGATTTGAACGATTATGGTCTTGTTTAAAAGAGTATATATGCGGATTGCTGAAAATTTAAATTTGGGAATTGAATTATATTAGTGAAGTGATGAAATTTGTCAAAGAACACATGCGCGCATGGAAATCGACCAATATCCCTAAAAATCTTGTCGATGTGTATAGTTTTTAAAGTGTAATCTATTATAGAAGATCCCTAGGGGGTTTCATATACTTTTCTGCGACTTGCAACATGCAGTTTTGCAGAAAATGGCCGAAAAATCCAATATTCTTATCAAAAATTCCATCGAAGTGGAGTAACTGACATTTCCTCATAAATATTTCAATTCCAACGTAATAGTGTGGGAATTGCAGGAATTGCAATATGGGTTAGAATGAAATTATAGTTATACAGGGTTAACAAAAAAGTTATATTGGGTGGCAATAAGTAGGTTTATATACAGCATGGTGGAAATATATGCTAGGCAGAAATATAGTTACAAATTAATTACCTACCTATCTAATATATTTTTGAAGTCGGTGCCAAGCAACAATTAAGTTTGATGAAGCTGTAGATAAGTACGCAATGCAGGATTTTAGATTTGCTTAGCACCGACTTCAAAAATACACTATTTAGGTAGGTAGTTAATTTGTACAGAATGAGCAACTTTTAATGTTAAACTTTTTTAATTTGTATGTAGGTACCCAAGAACATTGAATGTGTTATTTACTCTCTAGAGTTGTATTTCGTTATAATTATTTTCAACTTTTTAATTATACTTGGAAGTCCATAATATATTTTTTAATATTTTATTCATGGTGGAGTGTTTAGTTCGTTGAACTTGCTTTATTGCAAGGTATTTATAGCTATTTCCTTCTTACATGGATTCAATTGAAGTGCCACCTCGCATTTTGTAAGGCCCAACTGAATTAATAATTCGGCATTTGTCTACGCCTAATTGCATCTGGGTGTCAGAAGAAAACTCTTCTACTACTGTAAGCATATCATGCAGCTGTTGTTTCATAGCTGCCATTATCTCTAAATCAACCATATATAACAAATGGTTTAGCTTTAATGCTTGTACGTTGTTGCGCATGAGACTGAACCCAAAGTTAGTCGAGCTCAGTCGGTTTGAGAGAGGATTCAAAGCATGGTAAATGGTAAAAAATGTAAAAAGTAAAAAATGGTAAAGCGGGCTTTATTCAGAACGATTTTGGTTTGCCAGGTGGAAATATCATTTTCTAAAAAGTTAACAATACAGTTATTTAGAGCTTTATTGTAGACCACATATACAATACAGAGACTTCGTTGTTTGGCATGGACTTTGTTGCAGACAACAGAATTCATGTTTAATAATTTTTTACATCCCTATCGAATTTTTCGCGCATTCCTTTTGCTGTTCTGTTATTGTTTTGTTGTTCAGCTCATAATGTTTGAAAAGGCGATGAGTAGCGTGCGACTTTATGAGTTTGTATACGGTGGGGAAGCAAGTGATTGGTCGGTACTTTGCCAGGTCCTGTGTCTTTTTATAAGAGTTGTAATGAAACCAGGCATCTTGTTTGGATGGATAATTATGCCATTTATAAGGGCCGTTAATGTTTCGTTGTGGTGTGCAGCTCCTTTATCCAGTAATTTGGCATACCTTCCATTTGCATTATATTCAATACTTGGTTGTAAATGGTTGCACCTTATCACAATTCTGAAATGCAGCCTGTTCCTCATTAATCCAGCTGGCTCTAGAATATAGGAAATTATTGTGGGATGTATTTTCCAGAATAACTCGATAGCCGTTATGCTGGAATAATAATAGGCTTCATTATTATTGATGTTATTGTTAAGTTTTCTATAAAACCCTTTTAATGATTGCCCGAATAGTGTGCTATCTAGTATCCCTTAGTTACTAGTTTTGTACCTTCTTAGTCGACCTAATTGACCAATCTATTGAGAATACCTTAATAAATATGAACTTTACAAAAAAAATGAATAACACATTCTTTGTAGAGAATTGAATTTCCGACAAAACTGTGGATAGTATAAAAACTATGATTTTACCAACAAATGATCCTAAGAATTAAAAAAAAAGTAGAGTTTTCTCATCAAGAAAAGCCCTTTTAGGGGACGCCTAAACAAATTTAATTTTTTTAACAAACTGTATACTGTCTTCATTAGAAAACATTGTTACGATTAAAACTCAGGTGAACAATCAAAATAGCTATTTATCTCCATAATCTACGGTTTCTATTTTTTCTGAGTTCTTTGTGAATAACACGACATAAACTTGAAAGTCTGTATATTTCAAAAAGTCCAAACGTTTCAAAATCTAAATCAGACCTCGTTGTCAATCGTATTCACACAAATGAGCAAGAAATTTAAAAAATTAAAAGGATTCGTAATGAAAAATTTTGTAAATCACAATTTGAGATTAATGTTTAAAAATCAAATTGATGTAACTGATGGAATTTACTGCAAATTTGAAATGGACAGGGTAGTACTGAAAATTTTAAAAATCATGTGAAATAACAAAGCTTCTTTCAGATTGGAAGAATTTGAAAGAGTTATCTTTAGAATTTCCCAGGTACGACTTTGTTATAAGACACTGCATTCGCCAAAAATGAGACCAAAGAAATTCTGATGTTCCAGAGATCACATTAAAGTCATAAAGGGAAAACTGGGCAAAACCTTATGAACTATCCCGATACAGGGTTTTTCAGAAGGATATTACCATTATTAATTTCATCCTTGATTATTGGTAACCAGGAACGGCTGAATTCTATAGAAGTACTAGCTATACAATCGCTTTCATTTAATCAAATTAAAGTAGACTCTTTTAGCTTTCGTTTTGTGGTGTTCGAACTCAGAAAAAATAAAAGGTCTGATGTATATACGGATTGAATTCCCTGAGGAGCACGCATTGGATTTCGTGACAAAATTGTGAAAATCTTGTGATAACAATACTGCACAAGACATTGAATACAACAAAGACAAAGATGCGTTTATCAATCACATTATTCATTTATAAGCATGCAACAAGGGAAATGCATTACGTTATATCTTGATATCACCCTGGATATTCAGAAACTGCTCAGTCTTAAAGGTCAACTTTTACTTCTTCTTTGTTAGTTACTAAGAATATATTTTTTTATTAATTATTTTCAATCAAACGTTATTAGCCTAACACACTTAAATTTAAAACTTACATGGAATTCACAAAGAGAAAAACGTTTTATAGCTACCGATAAACGAGTTCTTTTGCGAAATATCCTGATAATTATTGTATGTTTCCTTTAATCCTGTCTTTGTTTTATCGGATCACTTTAGCGACAGGTGTAATTTAAATTTACTAACTGTTTAATGATACGAACACACGGCTTGGAAATTTCAAGGTCGATTATGTTTTACACTTATCGATCATTAAACGAAAATAATGAAATTCTTGTATAGTTATTACGTACAAGAAACAATATTAACCTTGCATTATAAAATTTTATATTTTCTCATTTGAATCGTTCTTTGTGTTTCCAATTTTAGAAGTGAATAAATAGTCTCGCGTGAATAAATCAACTGAGACAGATACAGTTTCCAAAATATCAGGAAATATTTTTGCGGTCGGATATAAATCTCCGAATTAATTAGTATTGAATTTAATTCAAAGAAATACGTCCCACAGAGGTCAGATTTGCAAAAGATGATTAATTCAGACCTGATCTGTAAAAACAGGGTCTTATCAGTAACAAACTCAAATTACACAATAATGTAATAACTTACAAATATTTTTGTCACTATACAGGATGAGTTTTTTTTTTATGGTCAGTATGGGGATCTCGGAAACTAGCGGAGATAGAGCAATGGTTAAATTTGGAATGATTTGCAATTTTACTGGCCCAATTTAACGACACTTTCGGATTTGTGTAAAAAGTCATGGCTTACCAGATATTTTGAAAAAACGAAATTCTGTCGATTTAGTCAAATCCCTCTAGCTCCTATGTTTTTGATTTTATAAAAAAGTGTAAATATCAGAACTGAAGGGAATTGTATCCCGAATATGATTGTCATGTCCTCGTTTGCGTAACAGCTCTCGTTTTCGAGATATGACACAAACTTATCTTTTTTTGAATGGAAACCATAGTTGGCGATGACCTCAAAAAATCGGACATTTTTAGAGCTTTTCAACGATATAATACTCAATATAGTTATTCATAAAAATAATGGAGTTATGCATGCTTTTCTCTCTTATTTTCACTTTTAACATAGTTAGCCATGATTATAGACTGATTTATTAATAACTACTCCAAAAAACATTGAACGATTGTTTTATTAGGTATATCAGATATAATGAAAAAACTATATAAGTAGTTACTTAGTAAAAACTTAAGAAATTAAAGTACATAATAATGGTTACAATTTATGTTCGAAAAGTCCACCATTGTTATTTAGACAAAAATTGCATCTTTTTAATATTGACATTACCGCTTTCCTCACAGACCGCCTATCAATTTCTTCAATTGCTTGTAATACCGCCTCCCTTAGGTCACCAACTGTCTCATACTTTCCTTTTTTTGTATACTTTGTTTTTTAGTGCACCCCATAAATAGAAGTCTATAACTGCCAAATCGGGAGACCGGGGTGGCCATTCGCGTGGGCCATTTCTTCCTATCCAAGAGTTTGGATAAATATTATCTAAGAGTTGTCTTACTAATAACGAGTTATGAGCAGGTGCTCCATCATGTTCGAATCACTCAATTTCTAAACGAGTTCTAAAATTCAAATTATGCAACATGTCTTGAAAAGTGTATTGCAAGAAATGCAAGTAGCGCTCCTAGTAAGTGATTCGTCATAGCAGACACTATGATACCACACCAAACATTAAAACCAAATTTTATCTGGGGTCGTCTTTGTTCTATATGGAAAGGGTTTTCTGTAGCCCAGATATGCTCATTGTGTCCATTGAATTTACCTCAGATAGTAAATCTAGTTACATCCGTCCCTAACACCTTTAATGGAAACTGTGGATTGTCAAGGCACATGTATCTAAACCATGTAGAAAACAAAATACGTCCATGGTCGTCACCAGCATACAAAGTTTGAGAAACTGAAAGTTTGTACGGGTGGAACTTGTGCGCTTTTAGTACCTTAACTACAGTTCGATGAGATGTGCCAGCTTCTGCCGCAATCTCACGAGTTGGTGAAGATGGATTTTGATTTACCATTGCCAAAACATTTATTTGTGCTGCTTCGTTAATTTGATTACATTCCTTTGGTGGTTTAGTAAAAGATCCATATCTGCGTAAACTATCGTAAAGCCTCTTAAATGTACATAGAGCAGGTTGACGACGATTAAAATATCTATGAAAGTATTCCTCAGCTGCACGAACTGAATTTTTATGACATATGATATAATATCCCACCATATTCAGTTTTTCTTCGTTAGAATATTCCATTTTGTCACGAAAACTTGTCAATATCGACTGTCAGTTCAGCACTACTAATGGAATTACTTTCAAATGAAGAAACGTCAAAGTGAAAACAATCTTTTTCATGGCTACCTACGTTAAAAGTGAAAATAAGAGAGAAAAGCATCCATAACTCCGTTATTTTTATGAATAACTATATCGATTATTATATCGTTGAAAAGCTCTAAAAATGTCCGATTTTTTGAGGTCATAGCCAACTATGGTTTCCATTCACAAAAAGATAAGTTTGTGTCATATCTCGAAAACGAGAGCTGACATGCAAACGAGGACATGACGATCATATCCGGGATACAATACAATTCCCTTCAATTTTGATATTTACACTTTTTTTATAAAATCAAAAACAAAGGAGCTAGAGGGATTTGACTAAATCAGCAGAATTTCTTTTTTTTAAATATCTAGTAAGCCATGACTTTTTACAAAAATCCGAGTGTCATTAAATTGGGCCAGTAAAACTGCAAATCTTTCCCAATTTAACCATTGCTCTATCTCCGCTAGTTTCCGAAATCCCCATACTGATTATCTAAAAAAACTCACACTGTACATGCATCTATATATAAATAGGCAAAGACAAAACGGTTAGGTACCAGTTTCTCCTCTGTCTCTCAACCCATTTTTATTATTTTTGTTTTGTTTAATAGCAATTCATTCATTAAATAAAATATAATGAAAAAAAAACATTATTCACTTCCATACTGTCAATGCCAAACAGTTAACAGGAACAGAATCGCCAAATTGCTTGGAGAGAAAACCGTATGATGGATTTACTCGAATGTGAAAGACGAATTAAATTAAACTAAAAAGTAATTTCGAAAAATTGTCAGTGTCAAATTTTTTGACAAACAATAAATTCAAAATCAAAGCAAAAAATTTTTTAGAAAATAACCTCGAAAACAACACTAAACGATTGACAACGACTCCAGATTCGGAGTTGAAACGTCTCCATACACAGATAAGTATTACACAATATACAATACATTACTTATATACAGGAATACTGGTTGATCATTTTATAGACATCTCTTTCTCTCAGAAAAACTGTGAGGAAGAATCTCTGTACAGACAGCCAGTAATCCGGGCAATTTTACGAAATTGCCTTACTACACTTTGTTCTACATATACAATTTTTAAATACTTATCTGTTACAGGAAAAAATTTGGAGGAGAGAAAACCCATGAATAGACAAAATAAACTAAAAAGTAACAAATTTTGACCAGTTGCTAAAGTTGTTCTACATCGTCAGGTTATTGAAATAGAACTCAGAAAAATTTATATTACACAAGAATGGTCATTCATGTTTCATTCATTTTACCTTATAAATTTCATGAAACTTTGAATAAGATTACAAAAAATTTGAATTAATGCACTGATTGTAATATTCAAGATAAATAGTTAGAACTGGTAGCCCTGAACTCATGGCTATCTTTGATGAAGCGCCTTGATTTGAATTTTGACATTTCAGAATATTGTTTGGTGTAAGATTATTATAGCAGGATGGTTAAAGGTAAGTTGTAAATTCAATATGTATAAGTTCAAGATTTTAGCTTCATTCACTGCGACAACTTTTGTAACAAATGTAAGTATTACTTATTTATCATTAATTATATTATATTTCGTTATATTTTCCATCCAAAACAGAAATAGTCATTTCTTACTATGTGTTTCATTTAAGTTAATGAAATTATATTAAATCTTAAGTTTTTTGTTGAAGGTTTATTAATAGGTACTTATGTTTTGTAGTTATTTGAAATTTGGAATATAATATTAGGTATAACACATTCTTACTACCTTTTGAGATGGTTGATTTTATTTTCTGCTTACGAGCTGAAATCGTTAACTGTGAAATGCCCAAATAAAATATTCAGTCTCAAATCAAAAAATATTTTTGAAAAATGTAGGTTTTAACTAATGTTCTAAATATTACATTTAATATTAATGTATTATTTAATATTATGTTAATATTTTTGAAGGGATTTATTTTTTTATGTTAAAAATTATAACTATATACTTAAATACATTTAAAGGTCGAATTTCTCAATTATTTTTAGACACTGAATCAGTTAGTTACTGTTTTGTACTCATGCATTTTATCCTGCACAATCCTGGTTTTATTACAAGGTTTTACAAACATGTCATTGACATTTTAACGATGTGCGTTTAAAATATAAAGAAATTCAATGCATTTACTGATTTGTTATGGTAAGTTAGGTACATACGTCCATTCTACAAAGAAATATATTTTTATTGAACATATTTTTCCTTCGAAAACGGCCAAACTATTGCGTAATTATATATGGAAAAAAGCGTTATCTGCTGTTAAATCATGTGAAGACCATCTTTGATAGTTCAGCATCAAACGTTTATTGTTCAGTAGTAACATTGTAAACGTAGGAGATCAGTATTGATTTTTCGCACAAGTAGCAGTAACATTCGTTTTAATTTTTCTGTAAGTTTTTGTTATAGATTTAATTATTTTATTACTACATTATTTTCACAAGCTTCAGAAGTTGTGGTGTAACAAATTGACAATCAGTGGACAACAGAAAATATATTAAAGATTGGAGTTTTTATAAAGTTGTTGGACATTATTTTTTTTATTTTATGAACTCGAATGAAACTGCAAATGACTTTTTTTTTATCGTTACAAACTCTTGCGTTCAATGGTTTGAACAGATAGTTTACTATTTTTTCTGAGTTCTTTGGGAATAACATCTCATAAACTTTATTTTGTTTAATGACTGTAGTTTCGCCAAAAATGAGATCAAAGAGATTATAATGTTCCAGAGATCGCATTAAAGACACAAGGGAAAACCTAGGAAAAACCTTATAAACTTTCCCGATATAGGGTTGTTCAAAAGGATATTACCATTATTAATTAAAATAAAGTGATGAAATTTGTGAATGAACACATGCGTGCATGGAAATCGACCAATATCCCTAACATATTGGCAGATTTTTCGAAAACCCCTTATAGATGTGCATAGTTTTTTAACGTTTAATCTATTAAGGAAGATCCCTAGGTGATCTCATATACTTTTCTGTGACGTGCAACTTGCAGTTTTTGCAGAAAATCGCCGAAAATTCCAAAATTCTTATCAAAAATTTCATCGAAATGACATAACGGACATTTCCTAATATAATATTTTAATTCCAACGTAATGGTGCGGGAATTGTAGGCACTGGAAGTTTTAATTGCGCATTTGAAAGTTTCCTATGTACATCTCAAGCATATAGCTAGTAAAGCATACTATTTTCGGCTCCTTAAATCAATGAGCAAGCTCGTTTTTTAAATGAAAATTTTTCCATTTTGCGAAGACGGTGCTTTTTTGAGTGTAATTATTTATAGTTATACAGAGTTGTCAAAAAAAGTTGAAAAAAGGTTACATGGCGTGGTCCATAAGGCATTAATATATTTGGGGCTTATTAAGTCATCACATACTAGTACATTTTGTTCGTAAACATTTACCTGTCAAATGAAAATGTATCATTGTGTAATGTTGAGGCTTTCGATGTTACCTGGTTCTGTCTATTAAGGTTATACATACAAAATAAAAAATAGAGAATGAAAACTACCTGAGTTCAAAAAAACTAAAAAATTGAAAATAAAACGTTTAAAAAAAAGAGATGCCACAATTATCGTTCAGAAAACGATAGTTTACTGTCAAAATTTCATAAAAATGTTTGCTGCCTGAAGTACCAAACTATTACTCCCATTTAAAAATGTCAATCATTTTGTTGTTCAACCATGTTTATGAAAAATAGTTTTTTATAAACTCGACACCAGTCAATTTAGTTACCATGTAAGCGTTTTTAGTTGTCAATATTGACATTTTTCCGTCTGAATGATGTAGGTTAACTATCCAAAATAAAGCAGTTTCATGTCTAAGCCAGAGCAGTTAATAGAAGTAGATCCTCAGAATGAACTACTTTTCAGAGGACCATTTCACCTTCCATCAGCAGCGTTCTTAAGGCTAACCAATGTTTCAGACAAAGCGGTTTTGTTCAAGATAAAAACCACAGCTCCGAAGAAATACTGCGTCCGTCCGAGTTCCGGCATTTTAGCAACCACCAACCACATCGATATCGTACTGTCTTTGCAACCGTTTTGTTACGATCCCTCCGAGAAGTACAAAGACAAATTTTTGATACAAAGTGTAGTGGCTCCTGATGGTGATATCAATTTAGAGCAAGTCTGGCGAAGCATTCCTATCGAACAAATCGTAGACACCAAGATCAGGTGCGTATTTGATGGGCCCCATGGTCCAAGGGTAAATTCAGAAGTAAATACTTTATCTCTACCACAAAATTATCAAATAGAGAATAATATAAATGGTGCAGAAGCTTCCAAAGAAATGCAGTATCTTAAAGAAGAGAGCATACAAATTAAAGAAGAAAACAATCACTTGAAGGACGAGATAGCTCAGTTGAGGAAAGAAATTCGTGATACTATAACATCTCCTAGTTCAACTTCAGTAAAACCGGAAAGTAGCGTCACAGTGCTGGCGGTGATTTCTGGTATTGTCTTAGGAGTGATTGGTTTCCTTTTTGGAAAGTTTGCATTTTGAAAAATAACTGAAGGTCTTGTTATTATTTTTTCATATTATATTTGTAAATGGAACTGTAAAATTTTAGTTTGTATTAAAAATATCTGTTGGCTGTAAAATTGTCTCAGACTTGGCTTACATGCTTAGTACTTCCTCCAGGTATATCAATCAGTATAATAAAATATTAAGTAGTTTCTTTTTAATACTCGAATAAACGAAAAATATAATTTGACTGGAAAAGTAAACTGTAAAGTTGATCTGTATACCTCTGAGATATATAATTTCATCAACTTACAAGTAAGCGGGACTTTCTTATACTTTTAAAGACGTACTTTTGAATCTATTGATATTGAATTTAGTTTATTGTATTTATTATAGTTTCTATATTTTTAGATTTACAGGCTGAAAATTATAATATATGAGGAAAATTATACAGTATGTACGTATAGTAAAATATAGTATTGTTACGAGAATTCATCTGGCTGCAGATTCAATCGGCCTTCATCCGATAATTCATGGAAGCGATATTCCTCCGATATTTCTGTGAAGCCGAAATATTGTTAGTCTGTTAGTCTCATCGCGGTCGGCGGCTACCTTTGTTGTATTTCTCGAAGAATCTAGTCTAGTCTCGGCGGCTCTTTGACGTTCTAAGGATTCCGAGAAGAAATATATAAATACGGAGAGCTGAGAAAGCATTCATTCAGTATTCGACTGCCGTATTGTTAAGTTAAGATAAATTGTAAATAGTGTTAAAGTATTATAAATAAATTGGAGTGAGTTGAACTGTGTTTTTAAATAAATCCAAGAAGTATTTAGGTGTTTAATATGTAAACCCAGATTTTCAAATTTTTGGCTGGCTTTTTGACATTTTAGGTATTTTGACATTTTTGATATTTTGGCAAGCATATTTTTTATGAAGTAAGATGCCAAAATTAATGCTCAATTGAAAACCGATAAGAAGGAAAAGACAAAGACTACCTCGGAAAAAATGACTGAACAATATAGGAAAAAATCTACGAAGAATGGGGACAGATCAGTGGAAGGCAAGGGCACAAACAGAATTAAATGGAAGGATTTATTTAGAGAATCTTTGGACATTTTGTAACTAAAAATAATTTTTATTTTATATTTCGTGAAGTCTCATTCCTTTGGCATTTTCCACATTTTTAATTTTAAACAGATTGTCCTTTCACATTATTTTAAATTTCCAGCTTTTTTTAAATTTTCTCATCTATTATTAACGACACTATATAGGAAAGTCTTGCCTACGACTGCATCTGAAAATTTCCTAAAAAAATTACGAAAAAATAAGTATTTAGCTATTTAATATGTTAAATCAGATATTTTGCCATTTTATGTCCTATTTTTTTCAGACGTTTGTAGTTTTAGGTATTTTTGACGTTTTTCTCTCATAAACGAAATTTCTCACACTTTAAGATTTTAGTAATTCTGGTATTTTTTATCTTCAACAATTATATCTTTAGATAATTTCCCTATTTCCCATACTGGTTAAATTTTTCTCCGAAAACAGTTGAAACCCGACCGTTAATTTACCTACATATGTTAAACATCTATCACCAAATATATTTATTTAATTTATACCTGGTCAGACATTTTGACATTTTTTATGATTTGAATTTTGCCATTAAATATTTTAGTCAAGAATTTCTAAATTTTTGGCTTATAGGATAATTTCTTTCGATATTTTTTGTTACATTAAATATGATGTTTTGAAAATTATCTACTTTAATTTAATTTTTTTGATGTGTTTTATATCTTCAACATTTTGAGAACCGCGTCTCAATTTATTAAATGCTCGACGTTTCGACTCCTGTTTTGGAGCTATTATCAAGAGACAAAAGTGAAAAAGAGTTTCGGAGTCCAGATCGAATTACTGGCCTCAATCTGCCTACTCCCCAAGAGTCACTAGGTAACTGAACTGAATTTGAATCTGCTCTGATTCTTTTATTTATAGTTATCCGTCGGTTAGAGGGCGATGTCACGTGATGAAGGGGCTGTGTTTTGATTGGTTGAGTGTTGGAGTGAGTATCGAGGAGTTTACAAAATTCCATGTAGCAATTGCCCACAAAGCTAGATCGGTCAACCAGCGAGTATATGAACATTCTTTGTCAGTTCGCAAGAAAGATCCGATTTCAGCTCTCGCGCATCATCATATCCAAACAGGACACTCTATCAACTTCGAGGACAGTAGGACTATCATATCTCTTAATTGCCTTCGGGCACCCACTATTCGCGAAGCCATAGAAATAGACAAAAGACCCCTCTGCCTAAATCGACGCGATGACAGCACTCGCCTTCCTCGCATGGACCTCCGGAATTGCCAGATTAAACAAAGCAGACACGCCCATCAACACCCAACCAATCACAACAACCAATCACAACACAGTCCCTTCATCACGTGACATCGCCCTCTAACCGACCGATAACTATAAATAAAAGAAGCAGAGCAGATTCAAATTCAGTTCAGTTACCTAGTGACTCTTGGGAAGTAGGCAGATTGAGCCCTAGAGTTCGATATACTCTGAAACTGAGCATTTAATAAATTCAGACGCGGTTCTCACCCGGAACCTAGCCTAGTTCATACTAATGACCGCGGAAGCCTCTCAGAACATATATATATATATATATATATATATATATATATATATATATTTGTTTTTAAGTTTTCGCGGGCACTAAATGTTTTAGGTGGTTTCCGGGAATTCATCCGCGTAGTTGATAACTGATCCCTGCCGGGATCGATGGTAAAATGACGACGTTTCGGCAGAGTCACATCTGCCCGCTTCAGGTTACTTCGAATACTGTATTCGAGTAACTAGAAGCGAAAACAGAAGGCTACGAGAATTATGCGAACCGACCTGAAGAGGGCAGATGTGACTCTGCCGAAACGTCGTCATTTTACCATCGATCCCACCTAAAACATATATATATATATATATATATATATATATATAATTTATTTCGGTAATAACGGCTGATAACTTTCAAATATTACAAGAAAATATCGGGACACAGCCAAACTTCTTGGGTTACAAGGAAATACTCTTTTTACTTATTTTTGAGAGCTTTCCAAATTATATTATTTCATCGTCAGTCAATATACTACAAATAACACAAATATTAACAATTTAGAAGTAAAAAACTAATCACTTACGTTAGTCGAGGTTGTGTAAGCAGAAAAACATCTTTAAACTTTAGAATATTCTTACAAATTTTTTTTGGCAATTCAACTAACAAAATTGTCACGTTAGCATATTTGATTTCAAGACATGTGATATATATTTTTTAAAGTACGGGTAAACTATATTTATTCTTTGTAACTTACTGATAAATTGAAATATTATTAAGGAAACAAAAATTCATAGCGTAGCAAAAATATTGAATTTTATTTAATCAATCTGAGAAATCTGTATTATATTCAGATTGAGTGTTTCAAAAACTTATTCTCCATTTCCAGTAAGTTACAATAAATCACATTTAAATTTTGTAAATCTGTCTTTTTATTGATGGTATTAGACTGACCGTTAATGAAGACCATCTCCAAGAAGCTACGTTTAAAACTGTTACGTTCAATGGCCAGAACTTGCGGATTTTCAAAGGAAGGAGAATGGTTATGTTGTAAACAGTGGGTGGCTAAAGCACAACTTTCCTTTTTTAGTTTTATATCACTTTTGTGTAAGGTCATTCGGTGTTTCAAATTTCTTGACGTCTGACCAATATAGGAAGCAGGGCAGTTGCTACAGTCGATTTTATATATAACGTTAGATTTAAGATCATTAGGAATTTTATCTTTTGTTCTGCTAAATAGATGATTAACTGTTTTAATAGATTTATGAGCAAATTTTATAGTAGTTTCGTTTTTGAAGATCTTCAATACTTTTGGAGTTAGTTCTTTGATATATGGTATAGAGGCATAGCAGTAATTTGCGTTAGAAGTTTCTTGGTTAATATTATTTACATAAAAATTATTCTGCCTTGTTGACATAGAAGTGTTTATATTGTTACGATGTTCAAAACTATCTCTCAACATACTTGGGGTATTATATAATATTTTGTTAAGTAATTTATAAGGATGAGAATTATTTAGGAATAATGTTATCAAAACTTGTAGGCTCTTATTTTTGAACGATGGATGGCAAATTTTAAGAACTCTATTTTTCATGCTACTACCCAAGTTTATTTTCATTTTAAGTGGGTGACTTGAGTGAAAATTCATATATCTTCCTGAACTGCTAGGTTTCCTATACTAATCTAATTTTAGAATATTGTCAATGTCCCTAAATATTCGTGTGTCCAAAAAGGGAATACTATGTGATTCATCTTCTTCTTCAATAGTGAATTGCAAAAATCTCTTATAAGTATTGAAGATCTTCAAAAACGAAACTAGTATAAAATTTGCTCATAAATCTATTAAAACAGTTAATCATCTATTTAGCAGAACAGATAAAATTCCTAATGATCTTAAATCTAACGTTATATATAAAATCGACTGTAGCAACTGCCCTACTTCCTATATTGGTCAGACGTCAAGAAATTTGAAACACCGAATGACCTTACACAAGAGTGATATAAAACTAAAAAAGGAAAGTTGTGCTTTAGCCACCCACTGTTTACAACATAACCATTCTCCTTCCTTTGAAAATCCGCAAGTTCTGGCCATTGAACGTAACAGTTTTAAACGTAGCTTCTTGGAGATGGTCTTCATTAACGGTCAGTCTAATACCATCAATAAAAAGACAGATTTACAAAATTTAAATGTGATTTATTGTAACTTACTGGAAATGGAGAATAAGTTTTCAAACACTCATAATCAATCTGAATATAATACAGATTTCTCAGATTGATTCAACATTTTTGCTACGCTATGAATTTTTGTTTCCTTAATAATATTTCAATTTATCAGTAAGTTACAAAGAATAAATATAGTTTACCCGTACTTTAAACAATATATATCACATCTCTTGAAATCAAATATGCCAACGTGACAATTTTGTTAGTTGAATTGCCAAAAAAAAAATTGTACGAATATTCTAAAGTTTAAAGATGTTTTTCTGCTTACACAACCTCGACTAACGTAAGTGACGATGAAATAAAATAATTTTGAAAGCTCTCAAAAATAAGTTAAAAGAGTATTTCCTTGTAACCCAAGAAGTTTGGCTGCGTCCCGATATTTTCTTGTAATATATATATATATATATATATATATATATATATATATAATATTTAAACAGTTTTTCCAGTCGTAAATTGAATATTCGCAAACTGACGAATCTCTCCTCTATTAAAAGTAAAAATTAATAAGTATTTAATTATTCCAAAAAAAAATACCTCGCTGCTCCCCATCAACTCATTGAATTTTTATTCACTTGGGGGGAGGAAGAACAATATAGAGGGGTCTTCAAACGGTGGTATGTTTGGTGAAGGAAACTGAACATAGAGATTTGAAAATTTGGGTTTAGGGGTTACAAAGAAAGCTCTATTGAACTAAAGTAATTTCAACTGTCAACTGAAAAAATTTAAGGTAACCTTGATAATCATTTTATATGGCTTATGAAATCATTTAATTTACAGCAAATAATCTCCACTCTATGCAAAGTCCTAAATTGCAAACATGACTTCGAATCCTAATTTTTTTTCAGATACAGTTAGTATATGAGGCTTACACTATACCAAAATTCAAACTGTTAATTTATTCAGGGCATTATAGTAAATTTTCACTTATTTTTAAGAGGCAAATAACGTTCAGTTAATTAATCCTACTTCATGTTCTATCAATAACTTTATTTCAGTATCCATAAACGCAAAATGAACTACTTAATTAAATCTAAATTAGCATATTCAATATTAGCTTCAGAGGCGTTAATTTTTTCAGCATAAATTAATAGACAGAACTGCCTTTAATTTGATTTTCAACAATTTCAGTGGCTGTTATTGTCCATGGCACACTTAGTAAGCCAAATTAGACGAAACTGACTATTTTAAGTAAGATGCTAAAATAACTCAACATTTTTCCTATCTAGCTATAAGAAGAGTGCATATGAATTGAAGGAGGATCTAATCTAAAAAATATATGGTAGGTGCCATTGGCGGATCGCAAGGGGAGGGAGGGGGGGCCTAAGGGACTCAAGCCTCCCCATTATCTTAATTGTATGCTTATGATTATTTTGCTAAAACCTACTTACAGCGGTGTCAACCCTCCCCTCCTCCGAGGTCAAGCTCCTTCAAACGACAATTCTGGCTCACCACTGGTAGGTGCCTAATAATAAAATGAAGTTATTCCTGTTTGAAATGATTGACCTTTGGATTTTCTCCAAAAGACTTTGTATAACTTAACAAGCTAAATTTTAATCCACTATGAGCTTCAAGTCTCAGCTGCAGAAGATAAAAATTTCCAAATTTGAGATAATTTTCTAAGTTGTGGCATTTTATATTGAGACTTGCACTGGAAAGGTGTGTAAACCATTACATCTGATATATAATCTATTTTAGAGTTCAAAATGAACTTAAATTTAAAAGTAAATAATTTGGTCAAGTGCGAGTTGGACTCGCATACTTAGGGTTCCGTACCACCTTCAAGTTTCTAATATTATAGTTTCAGATATCTTTTAAAGGAAGCGTTTTAAATTTATAAAAAATGTACACTTTGATTTTCCACACATAGACTTTTTATTTTATCTGCTTCAGGATTTGCTTGATTTTTATCAGAATACATATGTATTTATTTTTCTAATTTGGCCCCCAAAAATTAACATTAGAGTTTTATTTTACTAATAAAGTTTCAGAGAAGTCTTTTATAATCTACTGTCTGAGTTTTGAGGCTCTGTAGATTGGAAGAAAAAGGGCAAAATAGGTCAAGTTTTAAATTATAAATTATTAAATCTGTTATTCAACTTATTAAAAAATGCAAATAAAATATATTCTTCAAAATTTAAATAGTGTAGTTTCTAAAGTGGGAATTAAGTCGATGTTTAATATTTTTGTTAATATATTTTAAACAAATGATTTAAAAATATAATATATTTGTAATTCACATAATGAGCTTTTTATCTGATATATTAGATGATGCGTTTGAAAATTGAATCTTTATTTTCCAGTTAATTGTATAATTTGTTGAATTCTATTATTTCGGGGCCAAATAATAGAATTAGGGATTTTTTCAAATTTTTCCTATAAACAAAAAAATTTAGGTCTTATAATTTGGGGAATAACGGGGAGAATGGGTAATTTTTTTAAAATATTTTTTAACATATTTTAGAATATTCATTTAAAAAAAAAATAAAAAAATATATTTGTATTCGTCATAACGATCCCTGTGATTTGATACGTTACATGACCCGTTAGAAACAATTATAATTTTTTATTTTCTATTTAA
Organism: Octodonta nipae; assembly: GCA_034190945.1. Classification (NCBI taxonomy): domain Eukaryota; kingdom Metazoa; phylum Arthropoda; class Insecta; order Coleoptera; family Chrysomelidae; genus Octodonta; species Octodonta nipae. The sequence continues at coordinate 74,987,890 of CM067223.1, read as the reverse complement.
TTCTATAATTTGCCCCCAAAATGAATATTAGGGGTTTCTCCTTATTTTTCCAGTAAAGTTCAGGTGAGGGGCTATGCTTCCATTTTTTTCAAAATTTTTCAGCTTATGGTTTCGGAAATAAGGGGGGGGATGGGCAAAATATTTTATATTCTGGTTAATATCTTTTAATTAATTTATTTTAAAAATATGGAAAAAATATATTTGTTTTCTTCATTATGAGCCCTTTCATTTGATATATATCATGATGGGTTAGAAACAATTTTAATTTTATATTTTCCATTTAATTCTATAATTTGCCCCTCAAAATGAATATGAAATTAGGGGTTTTATTCCAGTAAAGTTCAGGTAAGGGGCTATACCTCCATTTTTTTCAAAATTTTCCAGCTTGTGGTTTCGGAGATAGAGGAGGAATGGGTAATTTTTTTTATATTTGTGTTAATATCTTTTAATTAATTTATTTAAAAAATATGTAAAAAATATATTTGCTTTCGTCATAATGAGCCCTTTCCGTTGATATATAACATGATGGGTTAGATACAATTTTAATTTTATATTTTCCATTTAATTCTTTAAATTGCCCCCCAAAATTAAAATTAGAGGTTTCTTCTTATTTTTCCAGTAAACTTCAGGTCAGAACCTATACGTATAATTTTTTTTCAAAACTTTAGTTTCGGAGATAAGGGGGAATGTGTAAATTTTGGTATATTTTCGTTAATATCTTTTTAAATATATTTTTTTAAATATGAAAAAAATGTATTTGTGTTCCTTTCATTTGATATATTACATGATGCGTTTGAATTTTTTTATTTTTAAATTTTTATTTAATTCTATAATTTGTCCCCCAAAATTAATATTAATTTATTTTCCTTATTTTTCCTGTAAAGTTCGAGCAACGTCCTATATTTCCTATTTTTTTTCAAAATTTTAAACTCAGTAGTTTCGGAGATCAGGGGGGAACGGTCGTTTTTTAAAGTTTTTCCCGCCAGAAGTACCCCTAAAATTATTTTTTTTTCTTTTACGATATGTACTCCTGATCGGGTCACCAAACTATACATTGATACCAAATTTCAACCTCTTCCGTCGAATAATTTAGGAGAAAATTGCTGTGATGTGACAGAGGCAGAAATCCGAAGGGTATCTGTATATTGTATAAACGGAACCCTAAAAAACAGCACCGTCGTTAAACAAAATGGTTTTTTGAAACCGAAATGTCGGATTGAAAAAAAGTGAGAATAAAAAATTGCTTTTATTTTTTTATATCTGCTTAAATACTGTATGAAATAAATGATTTTTTCTCCGTCTCAAGTTTTGAAAGTAACCTACTCATTTCAGAGAAACGTACGACAGGTAATCGTTGTAAATTAAATCTTTGCACATGTTTCAATTTGTGAGAAAGTATTTAAAATTGTTGCAAAAAGGCAAATAAGAACAAAATAAAGAATTTGTTTTAAAAAATTGCACATAGGATCTTCATATTTTAGTATAAAAAACTTTTAATAGAATAACACACTAAATTCCATTAAAACAAATTTGATAAGTTTTCGCGCAATAGTTTTGAAATCTAAAAGAAATTTTTTTCCAAAACTCGACCCCATGTCGTTTATCAGTTCGCAGTAAAATGCTCCAAATTTGATCACTCATCTCTGAGGAAGCACTTAACAGAATTCAACTATTTTTACAATGAGAACCCATTTTTAATGTAATTAAAGAAAGAGGGATATAACATCCGCCTACATTTGTTTATAAGTAACAGTTTCTCTCTCTCTCGATTTTCTGGAAAACCATAAATCTGACGTTGTAGAAAATTATATGGTACTTTTCCGTAATACTCCTTAATGCAATGCAGTTTAAGTCATACAAATTGCCTAAGCCGTTATGCCGAATAAATCACTGATCATACGTGAAAAAATAAACTCCTACTATTTGGAAGTCGGTTAAAAAAGCTTTATAGTTTTAAACCATTAGTTAAATGAAACTTTTATAAGAATCATACACCTGTTATCATGAGGTCAAAAAAATAGTGGAAAAAAATTCTACCCTTTCGTCAAACAATATCATTTTTTATTCTTTGTTTTATAATGTACCTCCAAAAATTTGAATTATCCCTGTATAAGTTTCTTAAATTGAATGTCTGTTCATACAACTCCACTATGTTGCATGTTGAACCAGTCTACAATGAGATGTTAACAATTTATAATAGTCGTATCTGAGGGTGATAAAATATACGAAAAAGTCATGTACTCACTCAAACCTTTCAACTTTTAACCAAAAACATAATCTCATACACATCAAAAGTAACTTCAAAGTATTATTTCCAAATTATTAGTTCCAAGCTAAGCTTGATCTGTTTGAGGTTACGTTCTTTGAAATCGGTTAATGATATTGAGTGGTGTGGGCAGACAATCAATTCGAAAAACGTTTGTATAAATAAGTATTTTTTTTTCTAGTTTAGTTATAAAACTAAGTATATTTAAAGAAAAATTAAAAAAAACATCATTGTTGGGCAAAAAATCAAGGCGAGAGCAGAGTTTTTTTCCGTTTTTTTACTATGAACAGTGGCGACGCCATGACGCCTATGTCTATAATGCTAAATTACTAATTCAAGCAGCACTTACAAGTTCCTTAAATTGTGCAAACTTAAAATAGGCAACATTATAACAATTACGGTTTCCAAGATTCCAATGTTTATTTATTGACTGGCTTTACACCCAACACAAATTAATATAAGTGTACGTAACAAATCTCCGAAGACTAATTGCACTTACATGTTATACAAATCCAAATTAGTAAAATCAAATTTAATATTCCTAGATAATATTATAAAATAATCTCAAAATCATAATCTATCATAAAACTGTTTGTAATCCACGAAAAAATCTAAGCTACTGGTTTTTCTAGTTGCTCTCGGGATAAAGGACTTTGATTAGTCCAACAACAAAAGCATTCGTGAAATGTGTGATGATGTGGTGTGTAATGAAGGAACTAGCTAAAAGGTTCGACAACATCACGTCAAATAGATAAGTATTATACAAATTACATCCTAACATTATAAAGGAAAACTTGTAGACCTAATTTCTCACAGTTAATCCTGCGAGAGATTTTTTTATATAAGATAGTAACTGTTCCGAACAGTTTACACAAACTGCTCTTAGATACTACAACTTGATTTTCAGTTACTTAAGTCATCTGTGTTTATCAGAGACCATTGTGAAGACTGAAAAGCCCAAATGAACATCCAAACTAACTATTTGGATACTCAATCATTCAGAAACTACTTAAAATGTCTCTATTTTCCCTCCTAGTCTGCAAGGTTTCCAATGAAATAAAAATTTGAAGATGTATATAGTAGTTAGAGATGTCATCTGGAGGTTTGATATTACCTTTATATTTGAATTATTGTAAAAATTTCCGTTGTACGTAAATACAATAATTTATAAATATTGGAATCTATTAAACTGCAAATACTCACAATTCTATATAATAATACTCTAATACATTGTATTATAATATAAATAATCCTTAGCACCAAAAACTGGAACGTGTTATAAAAAAAGTTCTCGTTTTTTTTTTCTCTCCTGAAAATGTAGACAATTCGACTTAAGAGACCACACACACCCAGACAGTACAGATTATGACCTAGGTCTACAAGGGAACAGCAAAGTAACCGAATTGGATCTTTTAAACTCCTGGATAACTAATTTTTTGACGTGTGTTGACAAAATCCACCAATATTATCTATGAACTGTGTATTTGACCTCAACCGAACATAAACAGTCATTAAAAAGTTGGATGAACATTTTAAATTTTTACTTGATGATATTTTACTCAATTCACTGGAGCGAAAAAATGCATTACCCAATGACAATAAGATGTTTATTGGAAAAATTAAATACCGTTATTCAAAAGCTTTAAGCATTCTAGTCGTTTATCATTAACAACTAAGATAATCAGCAACAATTACAGTTATTAACGCATCATTATTATTTTTAATTTTTTCCCTCATTAGCAAAGGCATTGAAAATCTTAATCAGTAATCTTGGACTAGATCAATGCAGTTTTTTTATTTCATCCTCAAAAACATTTCGAATCGGTTCAGCTTCACGGTTCTTTAGAAACTCATCAGCTAAAGCATTGGCCATCAAAACAGTGCTCAATTGTTTTTTGTTTGCATTTAACCGTGCTAGCACTGATAATTGATTAATATCTAGATATTTTTTGTTTATATTCGGATGGTAGGATCATCAGCGTATAAACGAAAGCAACAGTGTAAATCAGTTATATGTACAACAAGTTGCGAAACTGTTAAGAATAAATACATTTTTCAAATTTACCCTTATGGAAAAAGATAATATTTTTCTAAAGTAAATGAGATTGTAGGTTAATATTGTGAAGTGCGAACAGGTCTTCCGCAAGGAATAGTACTTGGGCCACTGTTATTCATTCTGAACGTTAATGACTTACTAACTAGTATGCCTAATGACGTAAAATAGCCAAAGTTTTACCATATAACTCATGGCCGGAATATAGTTTTCGGTCCCATCTTCCGGCTTTTAAAGATACCGCAGCAGGAACGACATTCCGGGCCAAAGTGGTGATCAGTGAACATGTCAGTTCACAGGCACTAATTGCATTTCCGCCAGGTGTATTGAGAACCAGTATATTTTTTCCGTCGCTGCTTTTATATCGATGTTATCGACTCCTGCTCCTGCCCTTCCAATAACTTTGAGGTTTCTTCCAGCTTCGATAACATCAGCGGTGACTTTCGTATCGGATCGTACAATGAGACCATCATAATTCTGTATTTCTTTTACTAATTGATCCTTTGGCAATTTGTAATTATAATCAAATACTTTTTTAAAAGATCAACGCATGCTTGATCTACAGCATCAGCAACTAAAACTTTCTTAATATCCATAATTTAATATTTCTATTAATATCGTATGAAATCTGCGAACTATGCCGTGACAATACTACCACAGATCATACAAAAATACTACTACTATATATATATATATATATATATATATATATATATATATATATAGGAAAAAAATTTGCTGAAGTAAAGATCAACATGAATAACTATCTTAAAGATAAAAGTAACTAGTTAGCTTTAAATAAACTATCTTTAAATTTTGACAAAACTGTTTACATGACATTCGAAAATTTCAAAATTAGTGGTCCAGTATGCAGTGTAGAAAATTTCAAATTAGTGCTCCAGTATGGAGTGTAGAGTGAAAGGAGGACAAACTTATATGGGAATCAAACTGAAAAAGTGTCCAGCGGACGGTTTCAAATAAGAAGTTCAAGAAATGACCAGAATGGCGCAAGTGTGACAACAGGGTATGTTATGAAGCTAATTGTCAACGGATTGAAATACACAAATCCAACATTTAGAAGTGAAGCGGCTAAAAAACTGGGAATGATGTAAAATTATTAGTAAAAATCGTAAATAAAACGTAGAAAATCTGTTATGTGAACTTCTCTTTGTAAATGGTTGTCTCCGTTTTTTGTAATCTCCGCAAGTGATATGAGTTTAAACTGTGTTAATTGTGATATAAATTAATAAGCGTGTGCCCCAGTTTTGACTTTTTATAAAACAGAGTGATTTTATAATTGTTATTTTGTTATAAAACTTTTTGAAACAGTTAAACATTGGGAAAAATTTGTATATTTTTAATATTTTTATACTTATTAACAAATAGATGGTGGTGAATTAGATGTAAATAAAAATTATTCATTTTTACATTATTGTTTTCATTTTACATATTTATTTTGAAAAGCTGGTGTTTCTACTTACTTGTTCACCTCTCTCTGGATAAAAGGTAATTAACAATTCTTTTCATCACTGCTATAATTAAGTTATCTCTTCTGTTATCAATATGGAACTAATTTCACTTGCATTTTATTCTAGAATAGTTTCTTTTTCAAGGATTCTAACATTTTCACACACTGGTTTTCCATATATTTTTTCTTGTCTCCATTAACTACTATTAAATGACTATTTTTGGCTTCTTTCTGCTGTAGGTCTATTTTAAATATTTCCAAAGGTACGCCTGGTGAATGCCCTTGGAAAAATATCTTCAGAAGTTTGTTAAAGTTCTCGAGTTGATGGACAATGCCATAATCAGTTTAGTAATTATATAATAATGGGTTCTTCAGAGTTTAAATTGTGTAAATATATTTATCTTGACTCCTAAAAAATGTGCAAATAAAATTTTGCTTGTAAGTCATTTTTATCTATGTACGAGGTATTTCATTGACTTTACAATTTATTAATGTTAAATATAAATCTGGTTGTAGAACTGTGATGGATAAATTTGCTTTTTTTGGATGTAAATTCTTCACATTAACCTAATTTTATTCAAGTAGGTTTGTTCGTAGAAAACTGATTTCTACGAACAAATTACCCGGTCGGTACTAGTGGCTCCCCCAAATTGAAACCATTTTGTGGACACTTTTTCTTACACAGAGTGTGTCCTCCTATTACTCAAACCTCCATATGCTCCAGTAAACCTAATTCAGTCAATGGAAAAAACCTGAATAGGGTGAAATCATGTAAATACTTGGGGATTATCTTTGATTGCAGAATGAAGGAGGATAGACATGTAGAATATATACTAAGACAAACAAAGTATTTAAGATTTGTATTCTACAATCTCTCCAAGATTATGAAAGCGGACACATTGATGAATTTGTATTACGCATTTTTCCGCAGCAAGATCAACTATGGAATCATTGCACGTGGAGGAGCTTACTCCAACTCTTTAAAACATCTGCAAAGCCACCAGAAGAAACTATTAAAAATTGTAATCAGAGTAAAACGAACTTAGAGAACAATCCTTTAAACTTGGAGGAAATCTTCTCACTTGAGTCTTTGAAATCCCACTACTGAAAGAAAAACTCCTGAACAGTATTACTAAGAACAAGAGCATACTTCTCCCGCATAGACCGAATACAGTGAGTAGAACGCAGTTTTATAGAGCAATAAATTTATACAACAATCTTCTAAATGAACTATATATATATATATATATATATATATATATATATATATATATATATTAATTGTACACTTTTATAAATTATTTTTTATAGCATTGGCATTGGTTTAACGCTTTTAGTTCATTTAGAAGATTGTTGTATAAATTTATTGCTCTATAAAACTGCGTTCTACTCACTGTATTCGGTCTATGCTTGTGTGCCACCCACAAAAAAAATATTTCAAACATATCGGGAATCGCCCTGTGTAATTATCATACACAACGCCTTATATCTCAGTCAATTTAGAACATGAGAACACATAACTTTTTACCCCTCCAAAACTCGCCTAAGCAGCAAGTTTAACTTTAGAAAATATTAAATAGCGATAAAATTCTTATAAGATTCTACACTTCAATTAGTATTGGATTTTTTTTTTCAAGAATGTTACCAAATCATCCTGTATTGAAACTTTTGTAATTTCAAAACTCAGGTGTCATAATTATTGTCACAATTTCGTTTTTTCTCGGTAATACGATTTTTCCCGAGCAATCAATTTGTAGACGCCAAAACCCCGAAATTACATATAATAAGATATATGTAAATAAACAAAACAATATATGTATTATATTGTTAGATAAATAAGTAAAAATATATTTGCAGCATATCACATCTCGTTAAAAGAACATTTAACAATTTTTGACTGACTGCTAATATTTTAGACATGTTAAAATTAATTTAAAGGATTACCTTATATCGAATAAAACAGCAATATATTATTAATACTTATTCAATTTTCATTTGCACATGGCATAAAATAAAAAAAAACATATTCAACTTGAGTGGATCTGAAATCAAATGTAACAGTTAGCTTTATAATCTCTCAATAGTTAGTTTACTTACGTAAAAGTTTTCATCGGGGTATTATATCAAAACATTTAAGAAATGCAATGCACCACCTGTTAATTTATGTTAAATAATACCTTTATATGTTGAGAATTTTTGTAAGTTCATTGAAATTGAAATTTTGAAAATTACTGATTGCATTGAGAAGAAATGTCAAATTGAAATTCAATCTGCTAAAATGTGGTTGGCTGTGAACTGGTCGGGAAATTAGAACCATTGCCATGATGTCAGAACTAACTATTTATCTTCAGTTTCACTATTTGTATTTATATCATAGGCTTTGTAATCTTAGTTAAATTATATGAAACTATTAGACTTTAAAATAGAAACAATATAAATTAATAGTATGTTAAAATAATAAAATGTTAACGGAAAAACATTGTTCAGTTGCCACGCAATACAAATTTCTGATTGATCATTGTTTCAGTCTTCACTTAATGAAAATTCATTTTTAAGATTACTTAAAAAACAACAAACACTTGTTTAAATTTTCACTTTTAATTTCTTTAAATTTGACAAATGTTTCGCCAAGTCTGGCTTCATTAGAAATTGGAAATACAATGAAGGCTAAATTTATATTTCATACAAAGGGACTACAGGTAAGGTATTAAAATGATTAAAAGGTTTTAATTCTGGGGAATTTTGGAAGAAGTGGGCTGGATATAGGTCAGCTAAAATTATACATTTATGAAATTGTGCACTTCTTCCCAAACTCCCCAGAATTAAAATATATATATGAAATATAAATTAGCATTCATTGTATATCCAATTTCTGATGAAGACAGACTTGGCGAAACATATGTCAAATTTAAAGAAATTAAAAGTGAAAATTTAAACAAGTGTTTGTTGTTTTTTAAGTAATCTTACAAATTTCTGATTTTAGTTGACAAACTATATTTAGAAAAACTTGCGAGTACCCAATAAATTGTCATTATCATATAATATAAATTTTTGTGGGTGAGTTATCAATAGCATGATAATATAGAATGACTTTCAGAACCAAACAAAATTTGTTAGTTTGTCGTTTAATTTAGCTTGTTTTTCTCATTCGAGTCAATCCGTCTTACGATTTTTTGTTCCACGCAATCTGTCGGCACTGTAGACGTAAATTATGAATTTTTTATTTTACTTTATTTAATGAATGAATCAATATAAAAAATATATTTTAGCATTCTGCACTGAAGGTCGTCAATAGCCAGTAAACAAAACAAAAATCAAATAAATCGGTTGAGGGACAGAGGAGATGCCACCTAACCGTTTTGTCTTTGCCTATTTATATCGAGATAATAGAATTAATTGGGCTATTGACAAGAAAGTCGCCATTGATATAAATACTTCGTGTAAAAGCTATATTTCATTTACGTTTTTTTTATGTTCTTCTCTTCTTTCACGTATTTTTTTTTTATTTCAAAACTAGCCACCTAAAATAACTTTTAAAATATCTGTAAAAAAAAGACAAAAAAACACGTTAATTTAGATTTACGGGGGACACATTTTACACTATCGCTCACCTTGCAGTTTCAACCCCTAAGCGGGGGTGAATATCACTTCTATCTAGTTTAAATACAAAGGGGTATCATGTGATACCTCTTTTTAAAAGTCTCTTTTTTAATCTTTTGACACATCATTTTTTTAAATCAGATTATTTTTTACAGAAACTGTAAAAATAAGTTTTTGAAAATAGTTGCCAATTACACCAAACTTGGTTTAGGGTGGTTTTTAGGTTTAGGGTCTCTGATCACGAATGCAAGGTCAAATTTATTAAATTCAAGATGGCGGATCCAAGATGACGGATGGAAACTTTTAAAATCAACCGATATACACCAAAATTGGTATATAGGTGTTTATGGGGTCTCTGATCATGAGACCGTAATTTACAAAATGCAGGATGGAGGACGAAAATTTCGTCTCGTGGGTAATTTTCATCGTACATATTGGTTCCCTTATCTTGAATTTAGTCTATCAGATTCGTGATCAGCGAACCCAACAACTCCCTTCTAAGAAGTTTGGTGCAAAATGGCTGATATTTTAAATTTTTTGTTCGCCATCTTGCATGCGCTATTCTGAATTTTAAATCTGACCTCGAATTCGAGATCAGAGACCCACAAAACTGCCGTAAGTGAATTTTGGTGTAATTGGCAATTACATTTAAAAAAGTTTTTTTACAGTTTCTAGATACCCTGTAAAAAATAATCTGATCTGAAATAAAAATGATTTGTCAAAAGATTGGCAAAAGGAGACCTTTAAAAACTGGTATCATGTGATAAACCTTTGTATTTAAACTTTTAGGAGATATGTGTAAAATGTGTCCCCCGTAAATATAAATTAACGTGTTTTTTTGTCTTTTTCTTTTAAAGATATTTTAAAAGTTATTTTGGGTGGCTAGTTTTGAAATGAAACCCCTCTATATTTTTAATACGCTTTTATTAGGTCGATGTGTACGTATGTATCTATTTATGTAACGGAAACTTTCAATCAAATTTTCACCAACTTATAGAAGTCAAATTAAGTTGGCACATTGGCACACGTGTCAAGGGCCGATGACAATACAATTCTTTATATTGAATTTTCCCGTTTGTTGTCTTTTTGTCAATTTTCTTGCCTAAATACAAATTTGTCTATGAACTACTGCCATCTAGTTGGCAGTAGTAGAACTTGCTGCAATGAAATGGAAATGTTACGCAAACATGTAGTAAACTTTTTAATAAAAAATACTAAAGACATGCTTATGAGCCTAAAAACTTAGAAAATAATTATAGTTAAAAAATAATAAAAAATACGCTTTAATAGCAAACCGAACCAAAAAGCAGAAAATAAGTTTTAATTATGAACAGTTTATATTACAGCAGTAGAAAGTCGGACAATCAATCATGATTAATTACCTCAAAATAAAAATATAATAAAATTTGAGTTATTAACAGAATAATTCGATTCAGAGTAAAAATCGTTGGGTGCTTGAAATATTAAATTTTACAATTATTCTATTAGCAACTATTTATACGAGGAGAGTTATGCAAATGTAGTGAAATGCACCCCACGCTTTTTACTCTGAACCGAATTATTCTGTTAATAACTTAAATTTTATTATATTTTTATTTTAAGGTAATTAACCATGATTGTTTGTTCGACTTTCTACTGCTGTAATGTAAACTGTTCATAATTAAAACTTATTTTCTGCTTTTTAATTCGGTATGCTATAAAAGTGACTTTTTTTAGTTTTTTTAAACTATATTTTTTATTGTATAACTAGGTTAGATTCATGTATTATTACTATTAGTTTTACTTAATATGCCAAGCCCATGAACAGGTAACTGCGGTTAGCTATGTGGGGATTATGTATTAATATGTTGACATTATTGTGTATATCTATTGGTTAAATAAAATAAATAAATTCAATTCAAACGAATTGTCGGAACGATATCTCCGAACAAATGCAACTTTTGTAGTTCACTACCATATTAAGCTTTTGGTTCAATAATGATGTTTTCATGAGATTAAGTATCCAGGGTGACTAATAAAACACTTTTGGAAACTTTTCTGGGATTCCCTATTATACATAATCAGTTCCAAAATCTGATATGCATATTTGTATAAATGTTTTTTACTATATATTTGCTACTGTCACCTTTTAATTTTTTTGTCGATATCAACTAATTTGAAAAATTTTTTAATAACATCATACATTTAAATTGTCCTTAGTAAACAACCACAACGTAAATAGTAATTTTAATGATTAGCCAATATTTGTTTAGTATAAATCGTTTCCGAGGTTAAATCTGGTTAAATTGTAACATTGTTGATTCCTAGAGAAACGATTGCTTGTTTAAATCTAAAACATATTCATGAACAAATTTCTGAAAAACAATATATTACACTAATCCTATTCAGCAGTCAAGAGGTATAACCTTCGTAATTTTGCATTTCATACACTAATAATTTTGTTAATGAAGTGTGTTAATTAATTTTAATAAATTTGAAGGATTATTTTGTTGTAAAATAAACAACCTAGTTTACAATGATTCTAATCGGTATGGAATAATTTTTGTACAAATTACTTACACATATATCAAAAACGTAATTAAGTCATTTTGCTAATTCGTCTACTTACAGACTAATTATATTAGCATAATTTTAATCTCGTTTGTTTATTAAATTCCTCAGTTGTTTTGTCATCAAGAGAATTGTTTGTATTTTGGCGAAGCATTTTCAGTCATGTCTTTATCCAACCGCCATTCAGCAGTTGGGATCTAGTATAAGAACATGTAAAGAGTAATTTTTAAGTTTTTAATAAATTACACAAATTATTTGAGAATGATCAAATCTTTTATTTCAATTGATAGTACAATTGTTTCGATTTAGTAATCTTGAGGTGTTGGGTCGCAAGATCTAGGGGGGCAATTAATGTTTTCGAAATTATTCGATTACCAAATTTCTGTTTCAAAAGATTGATGGGTTCTGTTGCTGAATGACATGTTGCACCGTCCTATTGGTACCACATATTCAATATGCTCCAATTCATCCCACAAAAACGTTGGTATGATTTGCTTTCTCATCTTTTACGGAACCAGTTTCCACTATTTTTTTTTACAATTTTTCCAATGGTAACATTTGACGGACAAAGCAACAATCACATTTGATGAAGTAGTAGATAAGTACGCGATGCTGGATTTTAGATTTGCTTGGCACCGACTTCAAAAATTTACTAGATTGGTAGGTAATTAATTTGTACAGAATGACCACCTTTTAATGTTCACATTTTTTACTTCCTGGATAGGTACCTTACAACATTGAATGTGTTATTTATTTGCTAGAGTTCTATTGTGTTATAATTATTTCTAGCTTTTTAGTTATAGGTGGAAGTCGGTTATATATATTTTTTTAAATGTTTTTGTTTTACTATACTCTTTGTACCCATTACGCATGATATCCGAAATATTTTTCTATATAAATACATTTCGAAGGACTTCAAATTCTTCTCTAGGCTTAGGTTTTCAACTCTGGCAACAGTATCGTATAACAGAGAAGATATATAATTTGATTATACGAATTTAAGTAAATAAATACTTTTATCTGTCTGAACACTTGTCTTGCTTGATATGCCCAAATATTTGGAAGAAGACACTGTGTATTTGCTTTCATTATCAGATAAATGTTTTATGCAGTCCGATTTACTTACCATGTTTAAGAATGTGGTCAGTTATAATCTAGTTTGCTACGTGATAATGACAACTTAGAGTTGTTGAAACTACGTTGAGTGTTTCAAATTAAGTGTGTTAGGGTGCAAAACTGTGTTCTTAGATTTGTGAACAGCTTTTCGTTTTCAGGTTAATATTTGAATTATTAAGACAAACGTTTTATAATACATCGTTTCTAAGTTTTATTCGAAAAAATTCAAATTTTAAGAACCCGAAAATAATTGTAAATCAGTAAACTTCTAGAAAAATTAAATTAGAATGCTTTGAGATGTTTGAAATCAAAATGAACCTGTAATTAAAAAAAAACAATTTGAAAAGGTAGTCAAAAAAATATTTGATGATTTAATGCAATTACCCTCTATTGAAGATAGCAAGTTTTTCAACAGTTTGAACATAGGACACCAGTTACACATTTATGGCGGCTTTTCAAGCTGCTTAAACTAAAACAAAACTTGAGCAGATAAGGAGACACTACATTCATTGATGTATTGAATGCCTTCAGGGTTGGAAAATTGACACCTGATCATCTTAGAATAAAGGCACAAGATCTCAACTAATTGATAACATAATTCTAATATCTTATTTCTTAAAAAATATTCCTATCGGAAAACTGAATTTTCGAAGAGTTATAAAACCTTCTTCTATTTATTTTAGAATACTATATTCCTATATCAAGATTTACACCCGTATTACTAATTGATGGTGCACGAAATTTAGGCAATAAATTGTAGACACTGCTATACCTGATGATATCAATAAGACGGAATTATTAGTAAATCGCAATATATCTGTCATGACAAAGTATATGATTTAGACATACCAACAGCCCATATCGATTTTGGTTAAGATGGTATAGTTGGAATAAAACCAATATCGATACAGTTTCCAACAAAATATAGCTATTGTATCGCTGAAACACGAATGCTGCCATTAATCCTGAGTTGAGGGTCCATTATACACAAAATGCAGTTATTTATATGGGTTCTCTGTTGGCTTATGAAGCTCTAAGTCGAGGGAAGTGACTAAATGGTATTAAAATAGAAGGGCTTGACTGCTTAAAGTTAACAGGAAAAGTTCCATGCAATAGTGATACGTTAGATGAAATGGATAGGTTACGTAAATATGAATCAAATAAATTTTGATTCATTGCCACACATAAGAAATACTAAAAATCGGGACCCTTGATTATAAATACTATTGCTGTAGTTTGAGACTAAAAATTAAGAAAATAAATTATATATAAAAAACTAATAGTATACTAAGACTAAAAGGTAGAAAATAATTTTTAATTAAGAAGATTTTGTGTTACAGCAACAGAAAGTCTAACAATCAATTATGATTAATTAATTCGGAATAGGATTAAACTAGAAATTAAATTAGTAACAAAATATTTCAATACATAGTAAAAAAGCGTGGCGTGCAATTAAACATATTTTCATATTAAATCTATTTGAGTAAACAGCTACGAATCAAATAATTGTAACATTTAATATCAAACACCCCACGCTTTTTTACGACGATTTAAATTATTTTGTTACTAATTTATTTTCTATTTTAATATTATCCCGAATTAATTAATGATTGTTAGACTTTCTGTTACTGTAACACAAACCGTTCATGTTTTCTGAATGATAATTGTGGCTTCTCTGGTTTTTATTTTTTCTGAAATTTATAAGATTCCTTGTGAATGTAACAAAATTTATATTGGAGAAACCTCTAGGCCCATAAATGTTCGAATAAATGAACACAAAAATTGAATTAAAAAACGGCAATTCGAAAAGCCAAATATTTGTGAGCATGAGTAGAACTTTGGTCAAAACATACAATTTTAAAATTTAACCACATTACACAAAGAAGAACACAGCACAAAACGAAAGCGGAGAGAGTCTGCTTTAATTTTATTAAATGAAAGCGATTGTATAGCTAGGACTTCTATAGAATTCAGTTGTTCCTGGTTGCCAATAATCAAGGATGAAATTAATAATGGTAATATCCTTTTGAGCAACCCTATATTGGGATAGTTCATAAGGTTTTTCCTAGGCTTTCCCTTACGACTTTAATGAGATCTCCGAAACATCAGAATTTCTTTGGTCACATTTTTTGCGTATGTACTAACTTATAACAGAGTGGTACTTAGGAACGCCACATGAAATTCTAAAGATAACTCTTTCAAATTCTTCCAATTTGAAAAAAGCTTTGTTATTTCTCATCATCTTTAAATTTTTGTGTGCTACCTGTATATATCAAATTCGCAGTAAATTCCCTTAGTTACATCAGTTTTATTGTCAACCATTAATGTCAAATTGAGATTACGATATTTGTCATAGCGAATCCTTGTAATTTTTTAATTTCTTGTTCATTTTGTTTAATATCATTGAAAACGGGGTCTGATTTAGACCTGGAAATGTTTGGACTTTTGAAATATACAGACTTTCAAGTTTCCAAAGAACTTAGAAAAAATACTATAATAAAAAAATATTTTCTGCTTTTTAGTTCGATATACTATTAAAGCGTGTTTTGTAGTTTTTTTAAACTATAATTTATTTAAATACAAATTATAACTTTAGCAATACAAGCTCCATCCGATCATTTTCTGTGTTGAGTTTTTTGTTGGCTCTCAAGGAAACATTCTTTGTGTCATTTTCACAAAAACTGTAAATGCCAGTTTAAGAAAATTCTCTACAAAAAAGTAATTTTTATTTTTTATTATCATATTTTAATTCTTTATAGAATTATTGCAATTTGTATTCGTACATGATTGTTGATTTCTAGCAAAAAAAAACTGTAAAACATGTTTTAAATGTTTAAAAATACTAACTACTTTTTATTTATAGTTTTTTGTCAATATAATAAGCAATTACTAATAAAATTTAATACTAAATTGTCCTAGGTTTTATTTTACTCATCAGAACCTATTATTTCGAAAAATTACACGTTAAATAAAAATATATCAGCATCCAAGTCACTACTTTGTTATAAATTACAACTGTCAGTAGTTAAGAGTTAAATAAATTAGTTTATTTAATTTTGACATTTACAACAAATCAACGCTGAAATATGAAATCTACTCGGTAATAAATTAATATTTACTAATGTAATGGAGCCTACACAGTTTCAACAAAGATTGATATCTCATCATTACCTACTCAATGTAATGGATGCGTATCTACACAAGTTTTCAACATATTCGTAGATTAGATATCTCCATCACCTGTTTGCCACAGACAATTCCTCACCGGACAGTCGAGTATAAAATGACCGAAAGTGTTAATAAGGAAGCGTTTTTTATTATTGTGATGATTTATTGAAACTTATTTATATATTCCTTGCCTATAAAGGGTTTTCATTTTCAATCCTAAACTATCGCGAATTTTGAAGAGAAGGTTATACGCATGGGAATACAATGCAAGACTTTATTCCAATAGTTTTTTGATCTTGATATACCCACAATACTTACGTGTTCTGTGTAAGCAAACAGGACCACGGAACAGGTTATACTAAAAGTATTTTCCATTATAGAAAATTAATAAATCATAATAAATAAATATAATGCCAATTAGTATACAATACCAGCGCAAAATGTTTCATTCTAAAAATTATCTGCATTTTTTGTTTGTGATTGTGCAGATTTTTTCATATTTTTCCAAAAAAATTCAGGTCTTATAGTTTTCCAATCATAATCTGTGATTTGATATATTATGACCTGTTAGATGCCCCCAAATGAATATTAAGGGGCAAATCAGTTATACTTATTATTTCAGCTTCATAGGTATATTTGTTGTCGTAATGAATCATTTGATATATAACATGATGGGTTAGTTTCATTTGAGGGTCCAGTAAAGGTTAAGGTGAGGTGTTAATTGCTTATCGTTAATATCTTGTTAAATTTTTTAATTATCATTGAATAACTCATTAATTTATTAAATCCGTAGATATTTTTATGTGTTGCCACATATTGTCGTGGTATCAACGGTGCACGTCGGGTAAAACATATTCAATGCACATTTCGCGAAGTGCAAGAAGGGACTATAAAATCAAAAATCAATTCCATTCATTACTTTTAGCGGACAGCCTTCGAGTATATAGCTAGGAATAGAATTCACCAAGGATGAAATTAATAATGGTAATATCCTTTTGAGCAACCCTATATTGGGATAGAAATTGTTAATGAGAGGAAGTCACATTTTTTGCGTATGTACTAACTTATTTACTTTATTTAAAGATAACTCTTTCAAATTCCAATTTGAAAAAAGCTTTGTTATTTCTCATCATCTTTAAATTTTTGTGTGCTATGTATATATCAAATTCGCAGTAAATTCCCTTAGTTTCAGTTTTAAACCATTAATGTTTATTACGATATCATAGCGAATCCTTGCCTCATTAAAGGGTTTTCATGTTTCATATACAGACTCAATTCTTAGTAATAATATTTTCTGCTTTTTACTATACGCGAATAACTTTAGAAGAGATCATTTTCTGTGTTGAGTTTTTTGTTGGCTCTCAAGGCTGTCTTACTGTAAAGCCAGAAGAAAATTCTCTACTCACATTGCTTATTCACATGATTGTTGATTTCTAAGACATGTTTTAAATGTAAAAATACTAAATAATATCAGTATTGTCCTGGTAATCGAAATACAAAAATTGCAAGACTTTGTTATAAATTACAACTGTCTTTATTTCCAAATCAACGCTGAAATATGTCTTCGGTAATAAATTAATATTTACTAATGTTGATCAACTTGATATCATCACCCAGCTAACTTCAACTTACGCATGGAATCAATGTATCTGTGTAAGCAATTCCGTTTTCCAATCTCAGGATCGCACGTTAGAATGTTTCATTGATCCTTATTATCATTATAACCGATATTTTTATTGTTGGATTAAATACAATTCCATTCACTTTTAGCGGAAGTCGAGTATAAAATAGTGTTTCGTATTGTGATGATTTATTGAAACATGCCTATAAAGAAAATTATCGCGAATTTTGAAGAGAAGGCTTCTTAGCAGAAGCTCACACTTACACATATAAATCAGTATGGTAATGAAATACAAAAATTACAAGACTTTATTCCAATAGTTTTTTGATCTTGATATACCCACAATACTTACGTGTTCTGTGTAAGCAAACAGGACCACGGAACAGGTTAAATACTAAAAGTATTTTCCATTATAGAAAATTAATAAATCATAATAAATAAATATAATAGCCAATTAGTATACAATACCAGCGCAAAATCGGCGTTTCATTCTAAAAATTCCAGTTCGGTTTGCATTTTTTGTTTGTGATTGTCGGCCAAATAATAGAATTAGGGATTTTTTCATATTTTTCCAAAAAAATTCAGGTCTTATAGTTTGGGGAATAACGGCGGGAATGGGTAATTTTTTAAATATTTTTTTAATATACTTTAAAATATTTATTTTAAAAAAATTAAAAAAATATTTTGTATTCGTCATAATGAGCCCTGTGATTTGATATATTACATGACCTGTTAGAAACAATTATAATTTTTTATTTTCCATTTAATTCTATAATTTGCCCCCCAAAATGAATATTAAGGGGTTTCTCCTTATTTTTCAAGTAAAGTTCAGGTGAAGGGCTATACTTCAATTTTTTTCAAAATTTTTCAGCTTATGTTTTCGGAGATAAGGGGGGGATGGGTAATTTTTTAATATTTTTGTTAATATCTTTTAATTAATTTATTTTAAAAATATGAAAAAAATATATTTGTTGTCGTCATAATGAACCCTTTCATTTGATATATAACATGATGGGTTAGAAACAATTTTAATTTTATATTTTCCATTTAATTTTATAATTTGCCCCCCAAAATAAATATTAGGGATTTCTCCTTATTTTTCCAGTAAAGGTTAAGGTGAGGTGCTATACCTCCATTTTTTCAAAATTTTCCAGCTTATGGTTTCGGAGATAAGGGGGGGGATGGGTAAATTTTTTATATTTATGTTAATATCTTTTAAAAATATAATTTGTTTTCGTCGTTTATTTCTAATATATATATATATATATATATATATATATATATATATATATTGATATAAAGAAGTGTTAAATTTTTTAATTTTTGCGAGTCTTTGAAAAAATCCCCTGAATATTTTCATGTGGCTCATTAATTTATTAAATCCGTAGCAAACAACCCTACACTTTCACCCTTGTTAACTTGTCAGTTGCCACATATTGTCGTGGTATAACGTGTTGGTAATCTGCACGGTGCACGTCGGGTGCCGACATGTGGCGTCGCGTCGCGTTTCAGTAATGTCTTTTGTGGTGGTGATAGGTATATCAGAGGCGGCGCAAGACGTAAACTTAATGTGGGCAAAATACATTTCGCGAGGCCCTCTGATGGTGCAAGAAGGGACTATAAAATCAAAAATCATTTGAAATTAAGATTCGAGGCCCTTGGCCCCGCGAGGTCGTGGGCGGTGCGAGACCCATTACCCCGCGGGGCCGTGGGCGGTGCGAGGCCCTTTGCCCCGCGAGGCCGTGGGCGGTAGCCCACATCGCCCACGCCTTACGCCGCCTCTGTAGGTATTGTTGGTCAAATTTAATAAACATGTGCTTTCTATGTTGAAATTTTTGAAATTTTTGACATTTCTGACATTAAGTAATTTCGAAACGGTTGCTGAGGAGGTCTTGAATTATTTTGCCTGTTCATTGGGAGAGAAAATCCAATGAACGGTAAAATATTTCTGACATTTGAAGACGCGAGATGTAAAAGATGTAAAGACCGACATCTAGGATTTTCGGGGAAACTAGCACATAGAGGTTCCGAATTTGGAGCCGTTCCATGTAATTGCTGTTACCCGTAATTCCTAGGTTAGAAGATCACGATGAAATTTTCAGGTTACTTCCACCTGTCAGAGATATTGGATACTCTCTTCGAGGTATCATTCTTTTGTACGCAATACCATATATATAATATATATTGTTTCGTATTTTTCTAAAAAGAATAATTATAGGTCTGTCCACATGAAATGCAGAATAATTAATCTTCTTTAATTTTTTTCGGACAAAATTTGTGACAATTTTTTAACGCTTAGGCCCGTATTCATAGGGCGATCTTAAGTTTAAGCTCGGCTTAAGCAAGCGTTTATATTCACAGACTGCGATCTTGAGAAAAACTTGATTATTCGATCTGTGCTAAGACATCTGTTGAAATATGTATTCAAAAACGTTGCTTAAGACGTGACTGACATGTGAAAATAACTAATATATTCATAGTCAAAAAAGATCTTAAAAAAGACCTTAACCTAACTTTTCATTAAAAAAGAGTCAACAACAACAACATTTTAGTTGACTTGAGCAGTCTTAAATTTATTATTAGAAAATTTTTTGGGGTTATATGCTATTGATATTGTCGATAATATTTATATAGATTTTGATTTTGACAAGGATGATATAATAGCACGTATTCCTGAACGCTACGTTCGAGATGTGAAAGATCCTTTTGATATTTATTCAGAAATCGAATTTAAAAAACGATACAAATATTATATATATATATATATATATATATATATATATATTATAAAAACTGATTTCAAGAACAGTAGAAATAATTTTGCTTGATTAAATAGACATATGTTTTGATAATTTTCAACAAACTCAGTTGTATTCTAAGCACCTACAAGGCTAGTTTTACGTTAGTTGCTTTGAGTAGTGTTGCATTTTCCTGCTGAATATCTTTATCACTTTGTTTTTCAACCAAACTGACTTAATTGTATAATGTATTTTTTTGTTTGTATTCCTGCTCTAACTCTCTCTTTCTCTTCCTTTTGTATTTCTTATTAGTATGTATTAATTTGTTAAGAATTTAAGGATTTTTAAATTAATTTTTTTTCAAGTATGAAAACCAAAGTTGTGTATTTTTGCTCTTTTCTCTGTAATTGGGTTACTTACAACCGGTTGAGAATAAAGCATATTATTATATAAGATATAGAAATAATTCGATTCAAAGTATATTCAACAAAACATTTCTTAGATGTTAAATTATTCGAGAAATAATTATTAGGCATTAATTTAATAATAAAAAAAATTATACTAGGACAGTATCACAACCAACAGTTTCCAGAATAGTTTTAGGTGTTACTTCCAAGGAAAATTACTGATTATATAACAATACCCGGAACTCAGGAAATCTGAGACTTTTTGAACATTTTGGATTTGGTAATGGAGCGAATGGAATATCCAGTGTTGAAAACCTTGCTTTTGGCTTCGCTCAACAGAGGCGCAGAAACTTGTTGGTATATTTCAATTTTACATTAGCTCTTACGGGCATTTCCCTTCTATTTTATAGTCTTTGAACTTAAGTTTGGTCTTAATAAAGCTAGCCTTAAATAAAATAAAATCATTCTTAAAATAATCTAGAAAATTGGTACGTGTGGGTCGATACACATTATGGTACTAGGGAAATAAAGGTCCAAACCCACAATTCTATTCTTATTACCTAAGATTGTTTGTTTGGACCTTTATTTCCCTAGTACCATTATTCTTAAAGCTTTCATCTTACCAAAGTTTATCTTAGGGTCTATTTATGAATAAATCATGACTTAATACCGATAAGCCAGTCTTTATGAAGGCCCGCTTAAGCACCTACTTAAAACCGGACTGTGAATATCGGCCATAGTTCTAGAACCCAGCAAATTGTCTTTAAATAAAAATCGAGCCCTTAGAGTAGATTCCAAAAACGGGTTACGCACCCGGGACTATATCCAAAATCCATTTTTTCGGATACCCTCCCCAAAAGCTCTGGTAAATCAACATTTATATTGCGAATATGATTTCAACAGCTGTTACATATCCGATAATGCACTGAAAACTAAATATAAATTCCTCACATTTCGAAACCTTATTAATCAGTGCACCATCAATTAATCATGTTCTTTTCGTTGAACGAGTAAGCACACAACTCGAGAATGACCACTTAGCGTGCGTTCGCAATATTTCATCGGGCCACAATTATTCGCGAGTAGGTGTAAAACCGGTAAGAGTGTATGATGGATGGTCGCCTTAATGGCATCCCCCTGAGTTGCGCCAAACAAAGCTCTTGTGCTTATTCGTTTCACAGAGACACCTGTCAACGCGGTACATTCAACTTGTCGTTTCATTGTTGATTTTTAATTGCGCTAATTTGCGATACGTGTAAATCGATAAAGCCTATTCTAATAGTTGGTGTGATTCTTTCTTTGATTGCTTTGCATATTTGAATATTAGGCAGTGCCAAGGTAAACCATGAACAGTTCCGATGACTCTAGGGGTAACAATATAGAAAGTCGTTATTATTTCTGAAAGATATAACATGTGTAAAAATAATACAAGCCAACAAAAGCATGTAATAAGTAGTGATGGGCATAATCGAGTGATATTAATAATCTATTATTATAACTCGAGTGATTTTAATAATCGAATGATTGCTCAAATGACCCATCACATGGATGGAACGTTTATGACTCTTACGATTCTCGCTTGTTTTAATCTCAGTTCCCTGGCCTTTGCTACGTGTTAGCATCTGCCCTGTGTGTGAACATTTAAATTTAGGTAAAATTATACTATTAAATTATTCCTAAATATTCATGTAATTTAAAAATTATTTGTGAAGGAACTGTTCTTGATGTTCAAAGAATAGTATAATGTTCCTTAATGTACATTAACAGCTAACTTATCAAATTACTTCCTATTGCAATAATTGTACCGTACCCTGAAAATACAGGATTTACATATTTCTTCTGTCTAATGAAAGACGTAAACAAACTACTGCATAAGAGCGAGCACCTAGAACGAACAAAATGAACTATATGAACGCCGAATGGTAGAAAAGCAGTTCTCGATTCGCAAGTAAATAATTCAGATTATAACTTATAACGCGAATGCTGTACCGCTCGATCTGTGATATTGCTCATCCTCGTCGCTCGTCATTCGGTGAAAGTATTTAGTTTAATAATTGATTATTTTTCATTCGAATACTTTGATTCCTTAATAAAAATTATTCGCTCGAAACAGCCGATATTAGAATACTTCTTTGTTTCTTGAGCCTTACGACCTAATATTTTCAACACTTAACCTTACACAGAGCTTTATTGAAATCGTTAATCTCATTTCTAATACTTGTCAAAATAGGATTAATAATCATCAAACTAAGCATTGCTGTATAAAAATTTGGCAGTCTTTGTTAATATTTTGAGACACCCAAATGCTGCTCATTTATTACACTCAAACGAATCACTTAGTAAAACACTGATGTACCTAAGCTTTCCAAATGAAAATTAAGTCAAAGAAATTTACCCGAACCCAAGTATCAAGGCAGAAGAAATTTCTTAAAAGCTCTCCAAGAAAACGCGAGAATAAGTAATAGTAGTGTTGTTTTCAGAATAACAACGTAAACAAAGAAATATAAGAGGAAAACAGATTATATACTAAATCTCAAACAACGTTTGTATAAAGAAAAATCACTATCAGTATCAAGACATGGCATTTTCGCACTATTCATTTATTTTGAATGTCTAATCATTATTGTACTAGATCACTGTGTGTACGATCTTCATCTTTCCATCATATTTAATTTTCTCAAAGAGTTCTAAGTAAAACATAATAAATAAATTCCAAAGTATTATTTTCAACACAAAAACTGCACCAAACTGCACGATTTAATCAACTTTTTATAAGTCTATCATTATCCACTATAAATAAACTAGACTTGAGGAATTTTTAATTATCATCAAAGAAGTGGTCTGTCATTATTAATCTGACTAATGAAAAAAAATATAGCACAAATATCCTTTAGAAAACCACTAAAAATCAGTCATGAAGCTGCAGTAACCAAACCGTCTAGGGAATTTGAAAACTTGTGTTAGAAGCTTGCACAAACCAAAAATAGCTTGGTATTCTTGTGCAGATGTCGGGAGATGAGGATTATTCCCAAAGGCTTAATATTTCGTCAACCGTACATAGGCAGAAGGATTAGTAGCGTATTGGAACGAGCAAGCTTACTAGCTATTAGAGATCGGATCCAATTTCATCTTTATGATAAGTTTAAATTAGAAATAGATATTGGGTATAACTTTCTTTATTATCGAATACCAGAGAATGAGTTTAATAGAATTAAAAATAGTAGACTTGTAAGTTACAACAATTAATTCAAATCTCAAAAACAAACACATTTACGTAAATTCAATCAACTTCTTTCAGATAAAAATATGCCGAAGTATTATGTATAAAACCAAAGTTTTGATTTGACAAAAACTGTCATTAATCTTTCAGAAAAACAATTAAACGCTCCTGAAACCTCAATTCTACAATTTTCCCAAAAACTATTTCAACATTTGATATTATCAGTGCCATAGAACAAACTTCAAACAAATTAAACAATGGTGAAGCTCAAGAATATGAAATAAGACCAAAAATTGAAGTAGAAAAAAACAATACATCTCAAAAATAACGTTTGGAAAAATGAATTACATTCATTTAAAGTTTTAAAACTATTAAGATTTTACCTGCAGATAACGTCAATGCTACAGTTATTTTAAATAAAATTGACTACGATTTCAAATTTCAAAACATAATAAACCAAGGACAATATAGAAAACTAAACAAAGATCCAACAACTTCTATATAAAACACAATATACCGCTTACTTTACAATCACAAACATGAATTTACAGAACAAGAACGTCAAAAATTTACTCCACACTATTCCGAACCGCCACATTTCTATTGGTTACCTAAAATTCATAAGCTCAACATTCCATTAAGACCAATTATCAGCTCTATAAATTCTTCATGCAGTGAACTCTCAAAGTTTCTTTTAAAAATTATTTCACCAATTACTCTCACCTTAAAAACAGCGCACAATTTGTTAGAAAAATTATCCAATATACAATACAAAAATACTTTTACACTAGGAAATTTTGACATTGAAAATTTATACAATAATGATCCTGTCAACAAAACACTTCCCATAGTAAAGTAACGATTAGACCATAATTCGTTACTAAATCAACGTACATAATTGTCCATTGATACAATAATCGAACTACTAACATATTTTCAGACGCCAGATGTAAAGAGCCGTTCTGTGTAATTGCTGTTCACCTGTAACTCCGAGGTTAGAATGTCACGATAAAATTTTTAGGTTACTTCACCCGTCAGAGATATTGAATACTCTCTTCGAGGTGTCATACTTTTGTACGCAAGACAATGTATAAGATATATAATGTTTCTGGTCGGGAACCTTCATCAGTTGCGCTTCCCACAATAGAAATTACCTCCCGAACACTTATTTATGTATTTGATACATAACGGTAAATTTGTAGACGCGAGATGTAAAAGCCGATATATAGGATTTACGGGGAAACTAACACACAGAGGTTCCGAATCCGGAGCCGTTCCGTGTAATTGCTGTTCTGCCAGAAAGTGCTTAAACATTGAAAAAATATGCCACAAATATCCTTCAGAAAACAATTTCTAGCAAAGCCACATAATCTGTTTAATATCTAAATTTGAAGTTTTACAAAGGATTACAAGCAAGATTTTAGTGTTCTATTAGTTCAGGGCGCGCACACTCTTTACACTCACGTCATAATTAAAGGTAGTTTCCATTGATTCACACTCCTCTGTCAATCCCATCTCTAGTTAGTTATTGACATAATTTTACGTTTTATTTAGCATAGTGACCAGTACCGACTATTAAAAGAACTTCAAGCCTTTTGCCCAAAGTGAAAACCATTTTAATTAGACTCTAAAAAATGAAAGCCTTTTTACTCATTGAAAACAATTACATTATCAGACATTTTTGGAATGTCTTTTATGAAAACAAATTCCTCATGAAATAGTTATTTATTTTAAAAGAATTGTATTCAAGATAAAAAGTATTTTTAGTCTATTAAAAACAGTTTATTAATATTCAATTTCACACCGTCAATAAATAAATAAATTACTTATCGATCTCACCATGACGAATTTAAATAATTTTTTCTCAACTAAATTATTTTTAATCGACTTCAAAAAGCAGGAGGTTATCAATTCGTCTGTAACTTTTTTTTATATTTGGCGAGCGATTATTCAAAAACGGCTTGGACAATATCGATGATTTAAACTGCATTATATTAAGAAACATTACAGAAAGGTACCCCATAACATGAGACTTACGGTTTTCCAGAAAATAAGAAAAAAAGTAATAAAGGGACTACATTTCAGTGAATTTCAATGAATCGTCACTGTTTTCTCTAAAATGGCTCAAGCAATTTGAATATTTTAAATTGTTAAAATCTGTTGTAGCTTGATTCTATTTATTTTTCAAAAACTTAAAACATACGATTTTTCTAACAATCGGAAAAATATGTGCAAAAAACTTTAAACATCAATGTAAATGTCAAATTTTCATCATAAATATTTAGTTTAAAAGTCAAGTAATGCCATGAAAGTATATCATACACGGTGTTTGTAATGGTTTTCATCTTGATTAATTTGAAGTCAGTTTCTTTTAGAGACGAAGTTAAATTACAAGGTTTATAATAGCGTGAAATGGCAGAATATATTTCATTCATTAATTGGACCGAAAATTTATTATGTCGGCGATCTTTTCTGTATGGTATACGGTTGTAGGTGTGTGCGTGCGTGCATGTGATGCATGTGATATAAGGTGGTATTACTAGCAATTGCACATATAAAGATAAAAATGAAGTTGAAGATGAAGATGAAGATGAAGATGAAGACGAAGATGAAGATAAAGATAAAGATAAAGATGAAGATGAAGATGAAGATGAAGATGAAGATGAAGATGAAGATGAAGATGAAGATGAAGATGAAGATGAAGATGAAGATGAAGATGAAGATGAAGATGAAGATGAAGATGAAGATGAAGATGAAGATGAAGATGAAGATGAAGATGAAGATGAAGATGAAGATGAAGATGAAGATTAAGACGAAGATAAAGATAAAGATAAAGATAAAGATAAAGAAGATAAAGATAAAGATAAAGATAAAGATAAAGATAAAGATAAAGATAAAGATAAAGATAAAGATAAAGATAAAGATAAAGATAAAGATAAAGATAAAGATAAAGATAAAGATAAAGATAAAGATAAAGATAAAGATAAAGATAAAGATAAAGATAAAGATAAAGATAAAGATAAAGATAAAGATAAAGATAAAGATAAAGATAAAGATAAAGATAAAGATAAAGATAAAGATAAAGATAAAGATAAAGATAAAGATAAAGATAAAGATAAAGATAAAGATAAAGATAAAGATAAAGATAAAGATAAAGATAAAGATAAAGATAAAGATAAAGATAAAGATAAAGATAAAGATAAAGATGAAGATGAAGATGAAGCTGAAGATGAAGATGAAGATGAAGATGAAGATGAAGATGAAGTGAAAGATGAAGATGAAGAGAAAGATGAAGATGAAAATGAAGATGAAGATGAAGATGAAATATGTTATATAGGGCTTGTGGATGCAATATCGTGTGAATTAGAGTTACACTTATAGAAAGTGGTCCAAGTAATAAAACAAATAAAAAATTTTGGAAAATATAGAAAACGAATACAAATTAGAGAATTAGAGGGAGAAAAAGAAAGAGTGAGAGAGAGATAAGAATGCGCTAAAGTATTCTATAAAATTGTACCTTAAATCAGACAAAAAAAGAAGATTTATTTTAATTCAGCTGAAGTTTTTTAAATATAAATTATTTAATTCACGATTTATTTCCTGAATCCCCCTTGAACTCCCATTTCTTCCAGTTGTCCTAAGGACACCACACGTGATAGAAAATATATGTGCTTAAATAGGGAATCAGCACAAAAAATACCTCTATGATCACCCAACAATATGTCTAGGACAGAAAACAAATTTTGTTGACCAGTATTTTAGATCGGAAGGCTCTTATACAATTTATTCGATACTACTCCCTCTCTGGCAGTAGGAAATTGGCCAAACTGCTGTTTTATTTTTTCGACTTGGCACTTTCTGAATATTATTATTTCAGGATATAAAAACCCCTACCATTAACAGTTTCTCACTGCACCAGGAATTTTGAAGTATTCAAGAAAACCCGTTAGAGAAGGTAAAATTCACAGATATAAAACTACCAATTACGCGATTACATAATATCTTTCAAAATGCAATCACTAATTGAAACAGTTGTATTCTTAATTGAAATCTCTTAGTGTGTCTATTTGTGACCTTTATTTATAATAATTGATGTAAAAGAATAAAAGAATAACAATAATATAAAATACCGTTAGAAAGTAAGGAATAATTTTATTATATTAACTGAAATATTAAATATTAACAATTTACATAATTTGACTCATTTGGAATTGATAAAGCTTTTATTCTAAAAGGAATTGCGCAAATAAATTATTTCATTGTCACAGACATTCGAGATTCAGTTGACGCAACATGGGTTTTCTGATAAAAAGTGTAGAAAGAATCAATTTGTTCAAATGATAATTGCTGTCAATTACCATAACGACATGTTTTTGCGACCACATTACTCTGTCATTCTAATAAAATTGAAATTAAATATAAAGTAGCTAGAATTCCTTTATGCAGTAGAAGTACACTACAAACTTATCAGATAGACATATTTAAAATTAATACCACATTGAAAACAAAAATACACTACAATCAACTATAACAAAAACTAAACCAAATAAACCAACCTTATAAAATTTCTAAGGAATTTTATGTTGGAGAAAGCTCTAGACCTACAAATATTAGAATAAATGGACACAAAACACAAAACTATATAAAGAAACGACAATTCAAAAAGTCAAACATTTGTGAACATGAATGGAACCTTGGACATAACATACGATTTCAAAATTCAAGTAATATTAAATAAAGAAGAACACAAAACAAAACGAAACTGAAAGAGTGCTGTAATTTTATTAAATGAAAGCGATTGTATCGGTAGTACTTCCGTAGAACTCAGTCCTTCCTGCTTACCAATAATCA
This sequence comes from Octodonta nipae, assembly GCA_034190945.1. NCBI lineage: Eukaryota > Metazoa > Arthropoda > Insecta > Coleoptera > Chrysomelidae > Octodonta > Octodonta nipae. The sequence goes on along the minus strand of CM067223.1, from coordinate 74,958,832 downwards.
AGGAATAATTAATACTGGTAATGTCTTTTTGAACAACCCTATATCAGGATAGTTAATAAGCTTCTCCCTATATATTCTCTAATGACTTTAATGCGAACTCTGTAAATCGCACCTAGGAACTTCACATCAAATCATTCCAATTTGAAACAAGATCTGTAATTTTCATATGATTTTATATGCGCTGCAATATATATACCAAAATTCGCAAAAAAATAGCTTAGCTACGTCAGTTTATATTCTAAACACGTTAATTTTTTATTGCCATTCCTGTCTGTCTCTTGCTTTAAGCAACATTTTTATGGAGAAATTTGAAGACCAAACAATGAAGACCAAACAATTTTCACAAAAAAGATAAAACCTTTGGTTTGGTGGTGTTTTGTTAATGGCATATTCATTATTTGGGAACATAATCTTGAAGACTTACATGAATTACTAAACGACATAAACAACAAAGAACAAACTATTGAGTTTACATTAGAACTTGAACATAATAACAAATTATCTTTCTTATACATTTTAATAACAAAAACATAATCGATATTTGAAACAGATTTTTACCGAAAACCGACTCACACTATCAGGTATCTGAACTTTTACTCTAATCATCCAAATTCAGTAAAAAGAGGTATCATCAAATCTCTATATGACAGAGCAAAAACCAACTGTTCTAACATCAATAATTTTAATGAATAAAAAACTTTTATAAGAAATGTGTTCTCTGTCAAGAAATGTGTTCTCTGTCAATAATTACCTTGAAAAATTTATTAATAAAGAGTTAAATAAAATCGAATACCAAACATTCGCTAACAAAAAACACTAAACTTCACCAAACAACACTGTATCTCATGATAATCACATTACTACAATAACTATACCATACATACAGGGTGTCCCATAAAGACTAAAAAGTGTGGGCAACAGATATAATATTAAAACATACTTTAAAACAACAGGTACGGTACAATCAGTTATACCAAAAACAAAACCAAGAAATAACCCAACTCAAAATAAAAAAAAAATGCATTTATAAAATTCCTTGTGAATGTAATAAATTTTATAATGATGAAATCTTTAGACCTCTAAATGTTCGAATAAACGAACACAAAGAATACATTAAAAAAAAGTTTGAAAAAATCCAAAAGTCGTGAATATGCTTGGGACCTTGGTCACAAAAGAAAATTTTATATTACACATAGAAACGAAAACTAAAATGCTTTAATTTTGTTAAATGAAAACGAAAGTATCGCTACTGTTTCCATAGATTTCAATGGTTCCTGGTTGCCGATGATTAATGAAGAAATTGCTAATGGTCTTGTCCTTATGAACAACCCAAGTTTTTTCGTAGGTTTTTCCTTATGATTTTATTGGGATCACTGAATCAAAAAATTCTTTTATCGCTTTTTTGGCTTTTTTATAACAAAGTCGCACCTAGGAGCGCCATATAAATATCATCCCTTTATAATTCTTCCAATTTTAAAGGTACTTTATTATTAAATGATTTTTAGAAATTTCTGTGCTACCCTGTATATTAAGAAATTAAATTCTCTTAGTGACTTCATAAGTCAAATACAATTGTCAAAAATGCTTAAACATTGTTCTACGTTGTTATACTCTCATTTTCCACATATTATAAACCACAAAAAAGTATCCAAAATTGTAAGGTCGGGAGACCTTACCAGCCATCTTAGTTGCCCCGAATTTTTTATCCATCTGAGTGGGAATCTTTGACATAAATCGTCATGAACATCTCTAGTCTGTGGGGTTGCTCCGTCGTGCTGAAACCAGTACCTATTATAATTCACAAAGGGCAAGTTATGGACTTATTCTTCAAATTGAGATTTCAAGAAATTGAGGTAAGTCCACTTGAAAGAAATAAGGCCCATACATTTAAATGAATATTAACATGCGTCACAGTAAAGGAGTACACTCGTCAGTCCAAATAATGTCTTTCAAAAATATCTAGTATCATCTCTATCTGAGAGTCAGATGCAAAAAACTATATATATAGTTTCTGGGAAATGTGTATTTTGTAATATTTTTTGTAACTTTCTTTAATCTCTTTCCAGACGCTAGTCTGTGGCCCATCCATCTCTGAAACGTGATTAGTTGATTTTGAAGAGTTCGTATTTATCTAAAAACCACAGCAAGAAAATGTTACTTTATAAAAATTTTAAATTTATGGAATTTAGTTTTACCTCTGCCAATAAGTTACTTCTTTCTAATACTTTCGTCCCTCCTGCTTCCATACTTTATCGTTTGTTTTCAAAAAGCACCAAACTCAGCCAAATATTCATCACAAATTTTAAATAATTTTTCGAAAAATGTTACATTTTTTACCGTGTCTTGTTTTTACCATTGTGCCGCTTCGACAAAGAGATGAACAAATGCTGTCATATTATAAACATGCACATTGGATTCAGGACGAGCGTGTCATAAAAAATTGTCAAAACTTTTGAAGAACAATTGGGTTACACTAGGCCATGATGTGTTTTTTTAACCGACTTCCACAAAGGAGGAGGTTATCAATTCGTCTACAACTTTCTTTATGTATGACGAGCGATTATTCAGGTGATTGAAAAATATCTGTTGGAAATTGATTGGCACAACTTTGAAGAGCAAATAAAATTTATTGCTGTTTAAATCTTGAATACATTTTCAAATAAGATATAAAACAGCAGTGTATATTATTTGTATATAAATGAATCTGTATCTGCATTAAAGTGTTTTAAAAAAGTTTTATTGATATTATTTAATTGTTTAAATTTAGAGTTCGAAGTACAATTCATCAAAAAGTTATGGATCAAGTTGTGACAGGTATTATAGGATTCGAGATTCACCAAATGGAAACTACCGATCTGACAGTTCTGATTCACAATCACCTAGAGAGCGTGATCGATCATACCAATCGAAAAGCTCCTGTATACAGAAAATTCGTGATAAGGAGAGAGAAAACAGAGACTACAAGATGTCAAGAGACAAGTATTCAGGTAATAAAAGAGACTAGATTTCAGCGTTTTTCAATGAATCTTCACTGTTTTCTCTAAAACTGCTATCGCAATTTGAATATTATGAGTTGTATTATACAATGAAATGTTCAAGCTTGATTCCGTATATTTTACTATAACGTAAAACATACCATTTTTCAGATAATCAAATTTTCATAATAAATATCTACTTTAAATGTCAAGATATGCCATGAAAGTATGTCGTACAGGGTGTTTGTAATTATTTTCATTTTGATGTTTTTAAAGTCAGTTTATTTTACAAAGGAAGTTAGGTTACAGTCGCGTGAAATTGCAGAAAATATTCCAATTAGCTTATTATTCCGGCGATCTCTTCTGTCTGGAATACGATTGAAGGTGTGTGCATGGGTGCATGCAATATTGGGTGGTACATAAGCAGTGGTATACATAGGATGGTTGAAATATAAGTTGGAATTGAATTAGTTATATGAACCGGACTTTTGTTTTAAAAATTTTATTGGTACGATCAATACAAATTTTAATACATATTATTTTTCTACATAGTCTTCTCTCTTATGTATACATTTTTCCCACCGATCGGAAGTTTTTTAATACCTTTCTCAAAGAATGAAACTGGTCGTGTCGATAACCAATTGCGCACAAACGTTTCTACACCTTCGTTGTCCTCAAAGTGGTGGCCTCCCAGTTCTTCTTTAAAAGGCCCAAAGATGTGGTAGTCACATGGCGACAAATCAGGACTGTAAGGCGGGTGTTCAAGGATTTTCTTGAGTCAGCTGTATGTGACCGAGCGTTGTCATGCAACAGAATCGCACTACGGATAGATATATCCCGCCTCTTCTGCCGATAGGCAAGTTTCACTTGCTGGAGTAGTTCGCAGTAATACTCAGCATTAATTGTACGGCGTTCGTGCAGAAAATCGATCAGCAGTACGCCTTTCGAATCCCAAAAAACTGTTGCAAGAATTTTCCCTGCAGAAAGACGGGTCTTGGCTTTCCGCGGTGCTGCCTCTCCAGGTTTTCGCCACTCCATGCTTACACGTTTGGACTCCGGGGTTTAATGATGCACCCATGTCTCATCACAGGTGACAATATGTTTCAAAAACTCATCCCCCTCTGTTCGATATCTTGCTAACAGCCTTTCACATACGGCAAGACGGTTTGCTTTCTGATCTTCCCTTAGAAGGCGAGGAACCCATCTTGCACATACTTTTCGCTAACCCAACTCATCTGAAATGGTTGATTGAGCACTCCTGTATGATATTCCAACGTGTTCAGCAATTGCCAATACTGTAAGATGGCGGTCACCTTCAATCAGCTCACGAATTGCGTAGATATTCGTCTCATTGATGCTTGTCGTGGGACGGCGTGCATGAGGCTCATTTTCCACTGTCTCTCGGCCATCTGAAAACTTTTTGTGCCAGTCGTACACTTGGGTCCTTGAAAGTGTTTTATTGGCGAACTGTGCAGATAGTCGACGCAAAATTTCAGACGGTCTAACGCCCTCCCGCGCCAAAAATTTGATAACAACACGTTGCGCAACAGACGTATGCACCTCGTGCTCTGGGATGATGCTACTAACAGCGCATCGACTACGCCTCGCCAAACCGACGAACTCCCCTCTTCTTAAGATCCCTACCTAACATATATCGAGACGTCACGCCACTCGAATTACCTACAGGGCGAGAAATAGAAAAGTCCGGTTCATATTTGATTCACCCTCGTATAAAAAAGGCTTTAAAAATTGTCAGAATCAGTTGAGTATACAGGATGGTTGAAATATAAAGTAATTATTATACAGGATTTAAAAAACTTATATAGTTTGGAACAAAAGTAGTTGCTTAGACAAGGTGTTTGAAGTAAAAGTGGGTTAAAATTATTGTTATCGAGGGTGTATCACAAATTTATTATATAAGCACAAGCAGCTAGGATTTTTGAATTATAGAACGTAGGACGGGGTATAATTATAGACATGGGTTAAAAAAATTTAGAAGCAGTTGGATATACCGGGTGATTAAAATAAATGGTAGAGTAAATTCATAGTCATAAAATGTGGATCAAAAAGGTGAATTTTGTTATATAGGGTAGACCATGAGCAGTTGCATAAATGGAATACTAGACATATGGGGCGTAGTAAAATCATTGCTATACAGGAATAATTTAAACAATACAAAAATAGAAAGAGTTAATAGTGTCGAGAGGATTTGTACTTATACAGGGTGGTTTTAAAGTTATCAGGACCGTTGCAATATTGTGTTGAGTTGAATTATACTTGTACAGGCTGATTCAGAAAATGATAGACTAATAAGTTAAATAGGAGTGACCAGTACACAGAAGCATATAGAGTGTGGATGGAATATAGAATGAATTAGTTACATTTACAGAAAGTGGTCCAAATAATAAAACAAATAAAAAAGTTAAAATATATTTGGAAAATATAGACAAAGAATAAAAATTAGAGAGGGAGAAAGAGAGAGTGAGAAGTAGAGAAATAGAAAGAGATAAGAATACTCTAAAATTTTCAATTGAATTGTACCTTAATCAAATCATATAAAAAAGAAGATATGTCTGAAAATAGTGATTGATTGTACACGGTTTCTAAATAGTTTTTATTTCAACTCAGCTAAAGTCGGTTCTATTTTAAATATAAATCATTATATTATATTGTTTTAGATAAAATATTTCTCAGGAAACGTATCATTAATCTAGCTGTATGGTTCTTCGTATTGCTCATAAACCAAATTGTTTATTTTCTCAAACAGATTTTGTTCATCATATTGACGTCAAAACAGAAGTCAAGTCTAGCTAACTTCTTCACTTAAATCATGTGGCACAATTATGAAATAGATTTTAAAATGTAGCAATATGTTGCAGGCATAGTATTTATTTAGTTCACTACAAAGGAGACTTGATATTGACCTCGAAACTGTTGTCCAAGGACCACACCGAGTAGATCTTATTAGCTGCCTAGAACATTTTCACCGGTTATCTTTCAGACCTACTTCCATAATTGTATTATCCTTTTGTTAATGACTCATGCACAAATTGACATATACATTGTTTATTATTTTATGGATGCTTTAAATCGATTACTGCACCTTTCACTTACTATTAATCTTTGTTTTAAATCACATCATTAATTTTGAGTGGTTATTAATTCTATTAGATCATATTTTGTACTTAAGATGTGAAGATGAGTTTAACATTGGTATGTTATTAAATATAATACCGATGTAAAATTTATTGCTGCTTAAGCGATATTTTCAACCCAGAAGGCCATACTTCGTGTTTCTGTCAACTTGTTATCCTATCAATTATATTAAACTTAGCTTAAAATTTGATTTGCACCATATAGTCGATTACCTTAAGGAAATTTCCATTCACCATAAATGCAAAAATATATTAATTTGGCCTACGCAATTTATATTAGACAATTTTGACAAAATTAACTTTCGATAATATTTTAAATTTTTTATACAGTTGATAATGAAATTGATAGATTTTAGTTAGGATTGTAAAATATAGGTAATAAAATATTATTTAACACAGAAAGTTCTAAAGATCATAGAATAAAGAGTTCCGTTCAAATTGGAAAAATATCAAAGTCTTCAGAATTTGATATGGCGAACGAAGTGCTGCAATATAATAACTTTACCCGAATGTTGAAAACCCTAATATACTGGCAGTTTCAGTATGGTTTCAACAGGATGGAGCGCCCCCGCTTCCGTCGGAAGGAGAGGTAATATCGAATGGCCAGCTAGGTCTCCAGATCTAAGCCCATTAAATTTTTATCTTTGGTGTTACGTGAAATCGAAAGTCTACTTCAATAAGCCGGAAATTATCGAGGAATTAAAGAATAGAAGTAAGGACTAAATACAACGATTTCTGCCACAAACGCTAAATAAAGTGTTACGAGAATTTCAAACCGTCTTAGGTATTGTCAGGAAGTTCATGAACATTTAATTTGATATGGTGATGTTTTTTTCTTCAATTTTGAAATAAATATATACTTTTTAATAACTGCTAATTTTCGGTATAGGACATCGTTCAATGCAAAATTCAAAAATAAAATAAAAAACATATGTTTCTATTTGAAAAAATGAAGTTGATTGTCGCAATTTTTTCCTGGCACACCCTGCATAACTACTTTACTTCTACGAGTTAGCTGTTAAAATTTTAGCAATTATTCTCTATAAACTGTTGAATTTTATGTCCGAAAATAAGTTCAATTTTTCTCTGTAAACCGGTGAAATTTGAATTAAGAAATATTATAGAGTATTAGAGTATAAGTGATTTGGGAGTAGTCGGTTTCGTCTTCGAATTGGCTACTGGGGTCATTAAACAACGAACTTCTACTGGAGATATTCATACTGTTCATAGATAATATCAAGGGATTCGCTTTTTGGCAATGACTGGATTGCCATGCTAAACCACAATAAAACAAATGGTTGCATGGTAGAATATTTTGATACGAGGGCTGCCTTTTATATTTCTGTATTGGACAACCCTGGTGTTGCAATCTGACAACCGACAGCTCTATCGTAAAGTTTGACATTTTTGAGGTTATACGTACTCAAAACGTTTTGACATACGAGCACTATGTGTTGTTTACAGTAACTTCATCTCGGCCAAAAAATGGAATTAAATCGTGAACATTTTCGTGCGATTATTTTTTACAACTCTCGACGTGGATTAAGTCAGCAAGAGTGCATGGATGAACTTAATTTAATTTTTGGCAATGAAACTCCATCAAGGACCACTGTTTATCGATGGTATGGTGACTTCAATCGAGGTCGTAGTTCACTTCAAGACGAATTTCGTGAAGGTCATCCAAAAACAGTTGTTGTTCCGGAAACCATTGATGCTGTGCGCCAACTGATATTACAAGATCGTCATGTGACCTATCGTGAGATTGAGTCAACCTTACACATTAGTGGGACCAGCATGCATTCAATATTGCATAAACATTTGAATGCCAAAAAAAATTGTTCGCGTTGGATCCCACAAAATTTGCCAATCGTTCAAAAAAAGGCTCGTGTCGATTGGTCGAAAGAAAAGCTCAAAAAATACGATCGCGGTGCTTCAAAACACGTTTATGACATAGTGACAGGTGATGAATCGTGGATTTAAGCGTATGAGCCCGAAAGTAAACAGCAGTCGACTGTATGGGTGTTTCAAGATGAGCCGAATCCATCAAAAGTTGTTCCAGCACGAAGCACTTCCAAGCAAATGATCGCCTGTTTTTTTCGGAAAAACTGGACATGTCGCAACCGGACCACTAGAACAACGCAGAACAGTCAATTCTGAGTGACAATGCGAGGTCTCACACATCGGCTCAAACAACTGCATTTTTGACCACTCTAAACATCGATTTGATGACTCATCCGCCGTATAGTCCTGACTTGTCACCAAATGACTTCTTTCTATTCCCGTACGTAAAAAACAAACTGAGAGGTCAACGTTTTTCGACACCTGAAGAAGCGGTTGCTGCGTTTAGAATGCATGTTTTGGAGATACCTCAATCAGAGTGGAAAAAGTGCTTCGACAATTGATTCAAACGCATGCACAAATGTATAGATCTTCATGGGGGATATTTTGAAAAACAATAAAGCGATTTTCGATTATTAATATTTGTTTTTGTTCTCTAATCCCGAAATATAAAAGGCAGCCCTCGTATTCGATTAATATCAATGATTCAAATTTTAATCGATTGCGGCCGATTAATGGATTATTGATAATCGATTTCGCACCTCTAAAAATCAGGATGTCATATTTAGGTAGATTGTACATTTTAAAATTTTTCTAAACTGGACGGTTTCTGAATTATGGAGCAGATAAGCATTTTAACAAAACATACGAAACAATCCAGATGAACACTGAGGTCTGGACGATTTTTTTATCTTTTTACGTTTTTTAGTCAAACATCTAAACATAACACACTATACAAGCTATAAATAGAACAAAGTTCAATGGACCCATTACATTAAATTAACTAGTAGGGGTTTTACAAATTCCACTGTATGATAAATGAACAATATGACATACTAATATTGGACAAACCCATTACACTCTAGCCAGATGTTACCACATCCTGGCAGCTATCCGTAATTGAGACTTTTTTTCGCGATTTTTTTTTCCAAGAACTTAATAATGCAGTTCAAATATATCATTGTAAAACCATATTATTATTATTATTATTATTATGATACAAAGTACTGTCTGTAATGAAATCATAAATATATAAAAATTCTATTGAAAAACCGCTAACTGTTGTTATTAATCATGGTATTCAAAATAGTATCAACATGATCTTTTTGGGTGTGACTTGACTTTAGTAATTGTACCCTACAATAATCGAAATTTCTAAAAAAAGTTTAAGCGTATGTGAGACTGTTCTACAGGGTCGTTGGGACTTTCTCATCCAACTTATTTTCTGTAATAGAGCCGGTTCGTTGTCCTAAAACTCAATGAGTCCATGATATTCTGCTCTGAAATCCCTGTTCTTCGTCTGTCTGTTATTTTCTGATTCCATCGACCTTGCAGTATCTTCTAATGTAGTATTATTTTATTCGTTTTTTGACACATATCTTAAAGAATAATATTTGTGGGCTTGTTTTCCATTCATCTGAATTATGTTTTAGAATTTTTAACCGACTTCCAAACAGGAGGAGCTTATCAATTCGTCGGCATTTTTTTTATCTATACTCAGTGATTATTCAAAAATGGCTTAAGCAATTGTGGTGTTTTAAACTGCATTGTATTAAGGAATATTACGGAAAGGTACCGTATAATTTTCTATAAGATATAAGCTATTCCAGAAAATCAGAAAAATGGTAATAAGGGACTACACTTCAGTGGATTTCAATGAACTAGCGGTCACCCAGTGGTCGAAATTCGACCAAAATCATTTTAAAAATTTCAAGATAATATACCTATATGCATTTGCATATTTGCACTCTTTTTGTACCTATGCTAAATAGTTCACTAAGATTATAATTAAGTTAAAAATTATTTCACCAAGGATAATAATGTACATGTAGGACATTGAGGCATATTCAATAAGCAAAATCAAATAACATTCTGTTCTTAAATAATATACAAATTTTCATGCGATCATACTATTATTGAATAAATTTACATTACAATACAATTCGAGATTTGAAAACGTCAATAAAAATCAAGAATTTATAAAAAGCCTTGATTTGAATAATTGGAAAATATATGAAATAATTTTGTCCTCTAATGGTGCTAGTTCAGCTATTATAGAGTAGATGGGGCAATAACTGTTATTAATGTAAAATGTTGGCCGTTTTATCCATTTTTTTAGTAATAACATTAAAGCCCCTCAATTAGCAATTAAAAAATTAAAAAATTGGTTCACAAACAGAATGAAATAGTACCGAACTCTGTTACATTTGTGTATTTACATAGTTTTTTAATAAAATACACATAGTTAAAATGACAATATGTTCATTTTGGGCAAGTCATTCATCATGTATTAAGAGACAATGTCAATTTTAAATGTCATGAATCAAAATTTCATTTTGCAATCTACATCAATAAATATAAAGCCATTGACAACGAAGTCAGAATAGACTTTGAAACGTTTGGTATTCCTGCAATATACGTCGTTTTATTTCTATTATGGTGTTATTGCCCAAAAAATATAAAAGTAATCAAGAATATGCCACAAACAACGTTTAGAAGACAAAGAGACAGGAGTTTGCAGGCATGGTAAATCAAATAATAAATTAATATTAAACATAAGTAATATTTTTAAACTTCATTTTTTCAACATGTTTTACGGTTATTCAGATATTTCACAATTACAATTTCAATTTCTAAAAAGAAAATGCAAGAAACGAACTCATATCGAATCGCACACTCGAAGCAGTGAGTTGTCTTCATTATCGCATTGTCTAGTTTTTTATCAAATTCGTAACCAAGCAATATGTCTGGCCGTGGAAAAGGTGGTAAAGTCAAAGGAAAGGCAAAATCGCGATCCAGCTGTGCCGGTTTACAGTTTCCGGTAGGCCGTATTCATCGTTTATTAAGAAAAGGAAATTATGCCGAACGCGTCGGCGCCGGTGCACCAGTATATTTAGCCGCAGTTATGTAGTATTTGGCTGCTGAAGTTTTGGAGTTGGCCGGTAATGCTGCACGTGATAACAAGAAGACCCATATCATTCCGAGACATTTACAACTCGCCATCAGAAACGACGAAGAATTGAATAAATTGTTGTCTGGCGTAACAATTGCACAGGGTGGTGTCTTACCCAACATTCAGGCTGTCCTGTTACCAAAGAAAACCGAAAAGAAACCTTAAATGGATTAATATGCCCAAAGTAACTATGAAGATACATTATAAATAAATAGATACATAAGTACTTACATATTAGTACACCTTAAACTACACTGTATGTATAATCTCAATAACTTCAATTTAATACATAAAGTTAAGGATGACTTTTCTGTATTATATCAAAAATATAAACAAATACAATGCACTTGCTAATAATTTATGTTAAATAATACTTTTTAATTTGACAATTTTTGTTAGTGCATTGAAATTAAAATTTTTCAAATAATATGTTGATAATCTTCAAGTTTGTTTTTTAACTGAATTCGTCTAATGATTTTCTCTCCCAGAAATCTGCCGCACTGTTTGGCATTGACTGTATGGACTTAAATTATGATTTTTTTTTTTTTAATTTTTTTAATGAATGAAGCAATATTATAAAAAACGTAAGCATTCTGTACTGAAGCTGGTCAATAGCTACTAAACAAAACAAAAATAAAGTAAATCAGTTGAGGGACAGCAGAGAAAATGGTACCTAACCGTTTTGTCTTTGCCTATTTATATAGATAGTCACTGTTTTCTCTAAAATGGCTAAATCAATTGGCATATTTTAAGTTGTAATCTATAAAGAGATGTTCTATCTTGATTTCGTATAATTTTCTATAACGTAAAACATACCGTTTTTTTGATTCATTTAAAGTCAGTTTCTTTTTGAAAAAAAGTTCTTTTACACACTAGTGAAACGGTAAAAAATATTCCATTAGTGACTGTATTCGAAGCAGAGAAAATACTGGCAAGTACAACATTTTTCTTTACACATTAATACTATTGGGCGTATGAGGTGTTAACAGGCAATTTATATACAAAAAAATGTGCGGCTAACTAGGAAATACATTAATACAGATTCAGAAGAAATGGGTAAGTTAAATAATTATGTAATTATTATTTATAATTTAACATGCCCAAATAATTATGGAAATTGTGAGAAGCTACAAGTCACAGTGATGTGATCATTAGATTCAGCTCAACAGAATATAAAAATTTACAATGAATCAGTCCAAAATGTTTAAATCTAATATATTTTAATTGCTAACAAATACTATAGATATAATTGATAGAGAAAGGGAAATGTAATAAATAAATGCAAGTTGTATTTTCATCTGAATGACTTAGTAAAAAATACATGGGTTTATACAATTTCAAACAAGTTATGATTATTTTATACTGTGTAATTATAATTAAGCAAGTCAAATTTAGTTCGATCCTTTTTTGTGATAATCCACTAAATTATAGATTTGTGGAGTTAAACAATTTTATTCAACTACAGTGCAAGAGGTTAGCTTGTTTTTCAATAGTAGTAATCAGTTTTAGCTAAAAATAGATGTTTTCAAAAATTGAATATTTTTCATTTGAAACAAAAAATCCACGTTTTTGGCCTTGTGTTGACTTACAAAAAACATAAATGAGAATAAAGCCAGTTTTGTAAATTTTAATTGTGTTTGGCATAGGCATAGATGGATTTTTCCTAAGGGGGGCAGATGGTCAGTTGAATGGCTACAACAAGAGTCTTGTCTACTAATTATATGACACTCAGTAGATTTTTAGGATTATGTACCTATGTATGTATTGTAACATATATTTAGTAACATATATCACTTGCTGTCAATTTCACTAAAACAAATGTGATTTTCACTTATTCATGAAAAATTGACAATATTTAGATTTTAATAAAATTAATTAAATTTTCAAGCAAGTAGGTACAGATTAGGGTGTACACTCTGGTACAGATGGAAACAACCATTAGTAATTGTGCTAGTTATAAACTTCAGCAATTTTTATGTATTGATTATGTATTTGTAACTTTAAAAATAAATGACTCAACATTTGACAGTTTCATTCTCTGGTAGATAAATCAGAGTTTTTAGTGGCCAATAAATAAATGAAATGAAATTGTTTATGTTATTTTTTGATGAAACTATTTTTATAGCTATATATGTCATCCACATATTGGCGCAACATTGAAACCATGAGCGAAGCTTGGTCGCCCAGGTACTTCTTGTATAAACAAATGTTTGAAATTTGAATTTTTTTGTTAAGGGTGTTTTCCAGAATGCTCTTTTTCAATAAAAATTAATTTCAAACTGTTGGCGACTTCCAGTTATACTAGCGGTTGACTATAACTTATTTTAAATGAAATTGCATAAATTTTATGATGAATTTGTTGAAAACTCAAAAATATAAGATATGTTTTATAACTACTTCATATGTCTGCGACTCACAGTTTCCGAGATAATTTATAAGAATTTCTATCAGTATCAAATATAACTGATAGAATTTCGAAATTTTATGAATTCATAGTTGTGGTTACATTCCATTTTTCGTATAAATTAAATTATCTGAGAAACTGACTTCAAATGAATAAAAATGAACACTCTGTAAAAGCCATATACTAGGTATATTGTAAATTTAGCGAAATGGCGTTTCCTTATTGTTTGTGTTACTGCAAAATCAATGTAATGGTATTGACGTCCACCTCCTTAATACACCCTGAACGTAATTAAGACAATTTAGTTTGATAATATACATGATAGCCCCAAACAATTCTAAAGATCATTAAATACCTTTCAAATTGAAAAGAAAACTGAACGGGTCACCTTCAGAATTTTATGTGACTCTCCTAAATACGAATTTATTCCAAATGCATTCGCCAAAAATGCAACCGAAGAATTTTCTTGATTCACAAGTTTATTAAAATCATAATACCTAGAAAAATCTTATCAATTGTCTCGGTATCGGGATGTTTACAAGGACATAGCCAGTAGGAATTATTCCTTAATTATCGGCAACCAAAAATGACTGAATTCTTCGAAGGTAGTAACGATGCAATCATTTTCATTTAACAAAATTAAAGCAGACTCCTTTAGATTTCGTTTGGTATTATATTCTAATCTACACAATATAGTTGAATTTTAAAATTGTATTTTATGACCAAGATCCCAGGAACCTTCACAAAATTTTGGACTTTTCAAATTGTCTTTTTTTATGTAACTTTTGTGTTTAATTATTCGAATATTTAGAGGTGTAGTGGTTCCATCAATACATAATTTATTATATCCACTTAGTGCTTGTTTTAATTATAATTAATTTTAGTGTATAATAAGAAATACTATCAATTAGGTTATAAAATTAAGTGAGTTCAATATTTTCTTTATAATTTCTGAGGCCCCGAGTATATACTATTGTTATTGCAGTAATGTAATTATCCTGAGTCACTGTTGGTTGGGAGAGTTTTGGTATTGATTGTTAGCGATTGTTTGGTATTGAATTTTGGTTATTAATATATTTTTCTGCGTAATTCTTGTCAGATAGCACATTTGTTATAAACGTTTTTTCCTCATTATATTTATTGACATCAGAACAGTTGGTTTACGCTACATAATATAGAGATTAGTTTAACAACAAAATCACAATCGTCATTTGAAATATTTTAAGTTTACAAAAAACCGTCTCACATTAACAGGTATCTCAACTTTAACCCTAATTAGTTTCTGAATGATTGAGGAAGCATATTGTTATTTTCGATGTTAATTAGGGTTTCCACTCCTCACAAAGGTTTCTGAAAAATAGAAATTAAGCAATTGAAAATCAAGGAGTAGTATAAAGAAATATATAAATGTCTATATGAGCGAAAAACTAACTGTTCCCACATCAACAAATTTAATGAAGAAATAATATTTATAAAAAATGTGCTTGCTGCCAAGAACTACACAGGAAAATTTATTAAGAGTTAAACAAAACCATATACCAAACTAGTTCGAATAAATGCACAAAAAGATTACATAAAAAAAACTATTTGAAAAGTTCAAACTTTTTTAGCAATTGCAAAATTCATCTATATTCCACAAAAAGAGTACAACCTGAAACGAAAGCTAAAAATCCTTCTATAGTTCTCTTAAATGAAAATGAGTGCATCGCAATTTCTTCCTTAGAATTCTGGAGTTCCTGGTTGCCTAACTTGCCTATAATTAAGGGAGAAATTATTAATGGTCATGGTGTAGTGAACAAGCCAATATCGAGTTTTTTCTAAGTTTTCTTTTCCTTATGATTCTGATTGGGTCACAGATCTTTGATCGCGTTTTTAACGAATGTACTACATAGAATTCTGATGATAACCATTTCAAATTCTTCCAATTTCAAAGGAGATTTGTTGTTATATGATCATTAGAGTTTGCTTGTGTGACCCTATATATATATATATATATATATATATATATATATATATATATATATATATATATATATCAAATATATTCTTTCTTTCACAGGACTCTTTTAGGAAGCAATTGCAATTGCAATTTGAATTAAATCCGCATAAAATCACATCTAGTTTGGCAGGAGAATTTTTAGACCCCAGGTATTTTGTCAAATCTTCGAGACCATGTTGTGTTAATAAAGAAAAACGATTGAAATACTTAACTACTTTAATCATTGTATGATCAAAGAAATATATGAATCATAATAAAAGAGGCATTTCAACCAACAATAAAACTTACAAGCAATCAAATCCGAACGAAACATTTCCATTTGCTTACAGACACACACACCCACAATTATGTATTATTTCAATCGAGTAAATTAAATTGCAATTATCAGAAATTAATTATTGAAATATTACGCTATTGCAAACACATGCATCGGAGGCGTGTACCTGTCTAATAATCACTCACAATGGGAATGTCACCGTAAGAGACAATTTTATTGTTTCGCACCTGTCTTGTTAATTTTTGCTTCAAATATCACGTAATGATCGGCCAGCACGATGTTGAGAGGTTTGCTCTGCATTCGACATGGAGTGGTTTGGACAAGTGCGATTTAATCTCTTTATAATTAATCGTGCGTTAGATTGTTTGTTGCTCTATGATCGATTTGCGTTATTTGGGAGTAGCACAAGGTGTTTGAAAATATGAATTTTTAACACGCTTTTATTATCTTTACCTGTATCTGGCTATCTAGTATAACAGAATATTAGAAGTTGACAGCTGTATTTGGCCCTTTCTATCTGATTATCTGAATCTTGGAGAGGCAATACAATCATTTGTATGTTTGTATGTATCAACTCCTCTGATACATAAGATTAATATCAATGACTACTTATAGAGTAAATGTAAAAACACAGTTTTGCACCCTAACACCAAACCTTTGTTTTAAACACTATTATTGTGTTTAAAATAAAGGTTTAGTGTTGGGGTACAAAACTGTGTGTTTTACATTTTTGACACACCAAAGGTTCCACAGCTTTTCCATTACTTATAGAGTTTGCAAGTAAGGTATTAGACCAATCAATAGAGCAAAAATTAACTGATAATGTGTAAAAAATACTGTCAGGATACCGACTGTGCCATCACATTAACAAAGATTCCTAGCGATATTTTGCTATGTTTTCCACTCGCAACTATGGTTTTTTACTTTGTTATAAACAATTGAAGCAAAAAAATTACGTTTTTTTTTCTTAGCATGTTTATAAAATCAAAAATAATAAACTAATCTCAATGGTGTCAACAGGTCAATTGTAAAGCATGAAAATACCAATAAAATGAGCCCAGACTAGATCCGATTGGATCATTAGTAACAGGGAAAAACCAAAAATACTGAAAACTGGAGGATTTTTTCAAAAAAAAATCGTATCTTCGTCACTTTAGAAGCTGTAGAATTGGGCTTGTAGGAACTGATAGTAATCTACATCTATTTTATGTATGCCAAAACCAGGCGCTATCGGTTTATTAGTTTTTGAACAATTGTGATATAAAGTTTTCTGTTCACTATTTTTGCATTGTGCCCCCATGCGTCATAGATAATCAAATTTCAATTTAGAAAAAAGTTGTTGAAAGTAGAGGTGTCATTCTACAAAGCCTCTATTCTCATTTTTCACAAAATGTCTGTGAAATATCTGAAAAATGTTAGCAAACATAACAAAAAATGGGCGAGCGTATGAATGTATCCAAAGAGTGGGGGAAACACGGTTGTTGAGGGGAAGCGTCTAGTAATATATAGTAGAGGCACATATATAGATCTTTTTCATATTTAAAATCCTCACAAGTAAGAATTTTTGTAATGACCGCTCTCCTTCCATGTTCCGTAAACCCAAAATCCACAAATTAAAGCAAAAACGTTTCCGAGAAACCATTTACATATAAATATATTAATAAACAAACAGTTCTCATATGATATAATAAAATCGAACAAATCACTCTGTATAGAAGTTTTTTTAACGATTGAATTCTTTCACCATCTGTCAGAGTGACAGTTACTATCGACAGTAATTATTGTTAGCAATTCCCCTCAACAAACGTGTTCCCCCCACTACTCGAACACATTCATACGCTCACCAAATTTTGTTCATTTTTGCAAACAGTTTTCGTATATTTCACAGACATTTAATGAAAAATGAAAATAGAGGAGTTGTAGAATGATACCTCTACTTTCAACATCTCTACTCTGAATTGATATTTGACGATCCATGTCGCATGGAGACACACTACAAGAATAGTGGACTAAAAACTTCAGATTGCAATTATTCAAAAACTTATAAACCGATAGCGCCTGGTTTAGTCACGCATAAGGTAGATACCAATTACTATCAGTTCCCACAAGCCCAGTTCTAAAACTTCGATAGTGACGGAGTTATAATAATATAAAGAAAACCGGTAAATTTTCCAGTATTTTTTGTTTTTCTCTGTTACTAAAGATCTTATCGGATCGATCCTGGGCTCATTTCATTGGTATTTCCATGCTTTACAATTCACCTGTTGACACCATTGAGATTAGTTTATTATTTTTCATTTTATAAACATGCAAAGAAAAAAAACTCAATTTTCTTGTTTCATTTGTTTATAATAAAGTAAAAAACCATAGTTGCGAGTGGAAAAGATAGCAAAATATCACTACAAATCATTCTTAATGTGATGGCACAGGCAGTATCCTGATAGTATTTTTTGCACGAAAAAATCTCTATTGATTGGTCTATATGGATAATCTATCCAGATAAAAGAAGAAACATCCTCGAATATGTCAACCTTAATTTATTAATTTCAACTGAAGTTGCAATGGATTTTTTATGAAACATATTATCTAATACTATAATACGAGCAATGTATATATATATATATATAAAATAAAAATTTCCCATTTGGAAGTTTTGATGGGTAGAAATCGATTGGTAAAAGTCTCACATTTGGGAAAAATGGTTATACTGAGAAATTAAATTATTAAAAAATTGATTGACAGTCTGTGACAATCAAGGCGCTTGCTTTGTAATTTCAAGGCGTTCAATACAAGGTGATTTGGTAAACTACCTAAGAATGAGACTCCTGTTGTAAAAATTATTTCAATACAGGGTGATTTGGTGACATATTTTAGAGTGAAACTGTTCTTGTAAACATTCTTATAAATTAATTATATTTCTGTGTCCGAACATGTAACTATTTTATGCTCCGTCATATTTTCCTACCATTATATTTTTATAACTAGATATTTCAAGTTTTTAAGGTAAAAAAATTGGCATTGTAGGCAATTTTTCGATGAGTATTGAGAATTGGTGATTTAAATTTAAACAAAATATGTTAGCTGGTCCATAAGACTTGCTATGCAGGATGGTTAAAATACAGAGTAAAATGGAATTATAGTATAGTTAGAAAAAAGCGAGAAAAAATAATTTTATAGGGTCATAACCACTTGGAAATGAATGATAGCTGACATACAGGGCGGAGTGAAAGTATTGTTATGTAGGTTCGCTAACAAAGTTAATATAATGTTATATATTTGCATTTACAGGGTGGTGGCAATATAGCATGTCCTGGAAATATAATATTGTATTTGTATGTTCCGAACATATAACTATTTTATACCTGCGTCATATTTTCCTAGCATTATATTTTTATAGCTAAACATTTCAAGTTTTCAAGGTGAAAAAATTGGCACGGTAGGCAATGTTTGGATGAATAAGATCTCATGATTTCGCATGTTAATTTGGTGCATATAATATGAATTGGTGGTGTAAAAATTTAATTATACAGGGTCGTTTAAAATATGTTAGATGGTCTTTAAGAGTTGCTATGCAGGATTATATAAGGATAGCTGACATACAGGGCGGAGTAAAGTATTGTTATGCAGCTCGCTAAAAAATGTTAATAGATACCTGTAGGGTAGCTTATTAGCATTTGCATTTACAGGATGTTTGCAATATAGAATGTCCTGAACTTATATTTATAAATGCTGATTAAAAAAAATTACAATAGGTGCCCACAAACAAATGCATATACAGGGTAGTTAAAACATATGGTGGTGTGGAATTATAGTTATACAGTGTGATTTAAAATATGTTATATTTGGTAGTCCATAAAAAGTTGCATATATAGAGCGAATTAAAATTATAGTTACAGAAGGTAGTTGAAAGATTTTGGAATCAAAAGTGTTTGTAGAATTGCCAAAAGCGGTCGCATATACAGGTTTGTTGGAATATGGAATTGAGTGGAATTGTAGCGTGATTTAAAAAATGTTAGAAAAAATGTTTGAGTGGGTTTTTCATAAGAAGTTGCATATATAGGGTGGTTAAAATATAGGGGGGAGTAGAACTGTAATAACAAATGTTAGAAAAATATTATGTTAGGGAGTTTAAATTAGTTTATATAGCAAATCTCCGATTATTTGGATATATGTACGTTTATGATAAAACCTTGAATTTACGAGTGAAGCTTGGTCACCCAGGTACTAAATAATGAAAATACTAATGAAAAACTTTAGCTTTTTAAAGTTTCTGTATTTTATTCGACAACTCGACATATCCTTTTGTGGGCTTTTTCTAAGAGTGCAATTGTATACTGAAGCTGAAATAACAAACTTACATATAAAGTAAACAGGTAAACAAAAAATTGGAAATGACAATAAAATAAAGGAGCTTATAATGATCGCCAGGCATATCTGAAATAAACTAATAAACTAATAAAATGTGGAAATTACTTTGTCTATAATGGGAGAGTCAATAAAATTAAGCTGATCTTTAGTTGTATACTTTAATTTTAAAGATTTTTATTTCAAGATGTTCAAGTAAATGTAATTTTTTACCTCGTTTTTTTGATGAATGAGCTTCCGTGTCAATAAAGTGATTGTTTTCAAAAAATAAGAGTAAAAAAATAACATTACTGTTTCTCATTCATTAATATAAAATGTTTACATTAAATTATATGAGAAACAGTAATGTTATTTTTTTAACGTATTACCGCTGAAATACCATGAAAAAAAATTACAAGTGCGTCGTCTGCCGTTTTCTTACTCATCTTATACATCGAGATGAGAGTTAGATAAAGATACTCCTCTCTCAAAAGTGCATGCGCGTAGGAAGCATATTGTTATAATGGAAAAAAACATAGAACTAAACAAAATTTTTAGAATCTATTTAGGGTATTTTGTTTAATATTGTTGAAATTTTTGATAAAAAAATTAAAAATTATTTCAATTTTTAAGGTATATTATTTAATTCAAGAAAATTAGGAATTTCGGCGATTTCCAATTTAAAAAAAATCATAACAATTAATAGGTTGGAGATACGATGATGGGTGTGAGGACTTTTTTCATTCGAAATATTGTAGAGACTATAAAAAAATAATTAATTGCACAAATTTGACATTTCTATTAGGAGAGGAACGCAAAACCAACTTGTTTGTTCATTGTTCACGAAAAAAATCGAAGTAAATACAAGCAAAACATCGATCTTACATATTATACATATGAAAGGTAGAAAAACTTTTTTTTCAATAAAACAAGTGTTAACCAAAAGACTTCCGGAGAAAATGGCAGGGCGGCCACACATGTAAATAGCCAGTTAGTTTAAAAATTGGATTAAAGAAATTAGAAGTTAAATTTAATAAGAAATAGTATAAGAAATTGGTGATTGTTCGTTAAGGGTTTTATTATAAGATCTCAAAAGGTTCCGTACATGAATAAAACTATATATGATAGAGGCTCATGAAGTGAAAATAGTTTATAAGTTAATTAGTAATATATATATACGTTAGTTAAGAGAAAGAAGGGAAAGAAAGAAAGAGTAGTTTAGTTAAGCAGGAAGTCCAGGAGTGGCTGTCCCGGAAGAATAAGTTTTTATTTATTTTTTTTATTGAAATTGCTAATATAGAGGAGGTTGGGTTATCCCAGACGCATTTAATTATGCACCTCTTCTAAATCGAGGCTGGCTAAATGCTTATTGGCGAAGGCCACAAACCAACCAACCAACCAAGTGTTAACCAACGAATTTGAAAATCGCATAGCTCATTGTCAGCTACTAAATGGTAGCCAATTTGGACACTTGCTTTAATTTTGTCTTATTCTTTTGTGACTTTTATAAGTTTCATTTGATTTAATGAGGTCATGAGAAATCTATTTATGTCTTTGTCTAAATTACTGTTGACGTGTCCGAGGAGATTTTTCTTCTTTTTTCTAATTAAAATTTATTTAGTATGGTCCATACTTTATGTGCACACTGTATATTAGTAATCATTCGCTAATATAAATAATATATTTTTAAAGGGTAGTTACCGGCGCATCCACCATATTCGTAATATTACTTTTTCTTAAATGTTTGTTTTACTCATTGATGATGACAGCTTCGCTCTTGAAAGGTGCGGTGAGTGAAAAAAGAAAGGTTTCGTGTTTCACAAAGTTTTGTACCCTAACTTTGTGTTTTGTACGTTAATATTACTGGTTATTTTACACAGTCATTCTCAAACTCCCAGCAGACTTTTACCAATTTAAAAATTTTAATTTAATTTTAAAAGTTGTTTACCTACCTAGAGATAGTTTGTGATAATAATGTTTAATGTAAAATGAAAATATATAGTTCAAAAAACAGTACAGCTATTGAGGGAATAATTACAAGTTAGGGGAGACCAAGTATCAAAGTAACAGGGGGTGAATGTAACAAATGAGATTTTTAACGAATTATGTTGGCTGCTCTATCACCCATATACCTCATTTCGAACCATTTCTTACCTCAGTGGTTCCCACCGTGCTGTACTGCCAGATTCTGGACGTAGTAACTTGGTGTCGCAAAAGTACCGCTCAAGAAAGTTTGTAGCTTTTTTGGACTGTTTTTGTTTTTATTGTGATATGACTACGGTTGCGTGTAAAATGTCAATAAAGCAGCATAACTATTTTCGCGTTCGAAACGATATTTTTCCAACGTTTATTTTTCAGATTATAGACATGTTTGAAAACGCGAGATGTAAGACCGACATCTAGGATTTTCGAGAGAATTAGCACACAGAGGTTCCGAATCTGGAGCTGTTCCGTGTAATTGCTGTTCTCTCTTAACTCCTAGGACAGAATGTCACGATAAATTTTTCAGGTTACTTCACCTGTCAGAGATATTGAATACTCTCTTCGAGGTGTCATTCCTTTGTACGCAAGACAATATATATTATATATAAATATAATATATATTGTTTCTGCTCAGAGAACCTTCATCAGTTGCGCTTCCCACAATTGAATGTCCTCTCGAACACTTCTTTATGTATTTGATACATTTCGTTAAATTTGAAGACGCGAGATGTAAGACCGACATCTAGGATTTTCGAGAGAATTAGCACACAGAGGTTCCGAATCTGGAGCCGTTCCGTGTAATTGCTGTTCTCTCTTAACTCCTAGGACAGAATGTCACGATAAATTTTTCAGGTTACTTCACCTGTCAGAGATATTGAATACTCTCTTCGAGGTGTCATTCCTTTGTACGCAAGACAATATATATATATATATATATATATATATATATATATATATATTATATATAAATATAATATATATATATTGTTTCTGGTCAGGGAACCTTCATCAGTTGCGCTTCCCACAATTGAATGTCCTCTCGAACACTTCTTTATGTATTTGATACATTTCGTTAAATTTGAAGACGCGAAATGTAAGACCGACATCTAGGATTTTCGAGAGAATGTCGGTCTTATATTTACAATGTTGCAATTATCCCCTTACCCTGTTAAACCAACCAACAAATTTCACTATTTTTAATTCCTAATTTCTCTCAAGATCTGTAATTATCAGTTGAAGTAAAACTAGTCTTAAAATATAGCTGGAGGACCAACCTACCATGTGTACTGATTAGACTTTTGATATTCAAAAAGATCTATGAGATATCTCGAGAAAATTAATTGTTACGATCATCCCTGGTCTCCCCTAATAATGAGAATACTTTTAATGAGAAAATTGAGCTTAATAATCTATAATAGATTATAGAAAACATCATTTGGTCGCAAAAATGCCCATGCTACTCTCATGTAGTCTTCTACATTTAACAGTTTCTTTCGTTTTTATACTGGTTAATACTGAATATCCGAATTCACACAAATGAGAGTAGAAAATTGCAATATTTAATTTACTCGTAATATTTTCTTTACTATATACATTTCGAAAAAAATGTCTGATCTCTTTAAGAATTTCGACTCCTAACATGTTTATGTTGATTATATCTTCTTCTGAGTGTCCATCCGCCAGCGGTGTTAGCAATCAACATGCCTATCCTTATTCTATTCACGACAGTGCGAAACAGTTCCATTGTTTGTCATTCCCTGTTGAAAATATATTTTTGAAAATAACGACTTGTTTGTACCAGGTGGCTTTCATTGCTACATTGTGTGAACAAAAAGTATAATTTTGAAGTCAAATCTATTCGTTGGTACATTGTAGCATGTAAACATTTAAAACCAGTACTGTCCTCGTAATTTATCTCATAAAAGTATTCCTTCTGTCGCTCTCTGGTGATGATGAACATGAGAGGGGATAAAAATTTCGATCTGGTGTCGAACATAAAGAATCGTCTTCTTTTCGAATTCTACTGTCGATAGATGCGGACGCTTAATTGCCAATTTATCGTCCACTTGATTGCATTCTCTTCTGAATTTTTGAAAGCCGACTCAATGAAATATTAGTCGTTAAGTATAGGTGTGTTAGCAATTTATTTCCTAGCATAGTTATGAACCAATGGCCAGAGAATTTTTTAGATTGGAATTATAACCATTTGTTAGAAGATATGTGTGAAGCCATTTTGAGATAAAATTGCCATAAAGCAATTTTTACCACGGAGTCATATCCAACTGTAGGGCCGTATATAATACCAATGCTCTTCCTTGTGAATTAACGTTGCCTGGTCGCTATCACGGAGTTCGGTCCATGTGTGGTTAGCTAATCCAGACTTTGCTAGCTCCTCCCTTTGAGTAGCTACGCAGTGCTCCTTAACCCTGGTGTCCAGTGGTCGCTTAGTATCCCCAATGTAGACTGTCACATTCATAGGGTATGCCGTATATATAGTTTTTTGGTACTGCAGGATTATCCGGCTCTGTTCTTGTGACTATGCTCCTCAAGGTGTTGTTGCTCTTGAAAACCATTTTGATTCCATATACGTACCCAACACGCCTAAATTTTACCGACAAAACTTAGTATATGGTAATTGTAAGGTTGATATCGTTGTTTCCTCGTCCTGTCTAGGTGGTTTATCTAGTTGTTCAAAGGGCTTGTTAATGATGGATTCCAGATATCCATTAGTTTAATTTGTTTTTTAGAGAGTCTCTGGTGTGCTGCAAATATTTTTGGCTCTATGGACTCTTGTTTTGATCATCCCAGCTTTTGTTGTTGATGGGTGGTTAAAGTTGTGTTGTAGGTATAACCCTGTATGTGTAGCCTTCCTTTAGACTGTTGATTCTACCTAAATCTGTCATAAACCCCATAGAGATATAAAACACCAGAACTAAAGTGTCTATAGTCATTTTTGAATATTTTTCAAACATACTATAACATTTGTTTTCTGAATGATACTTGTGGCATATTTTTCAATGTCTAAGTGCTTCTTGGGAAATAACACCACAGTTTGTCAAATATTTTAATTTACATCTTAGAATTGTGTCTTTTTAATCCGTAGTTTCTTCACCATTGACAACGGGGTCTGATCTAGACCCCGAAACGTTTAGAATATACAGCAATTTTCTTTAAACTGTGGTGTTATTTTTTTAAATAATGCATTTTCTGTTAATCTTTTTGTACCATATGTATTTTTGTTTTTTTTTTAAATTATTATTAAATTCATTTATTTTCATTTGGTGTATATTTTACCTAACCCTATCGTTTGATTGGAGTAGACATTTGTTTGATTAAAGCACAAGTCAAAATATTATATACAGTTACGTGGGAACTGATAAGTTCATGCTAGAAAAAGTACTTCTCTAAAATGCAACCTCTGGGAGTTGAAGATCCTAATCGCTATTTTGTTAGTTACAAGGTGTGTTTCACATTACAGGTTGTTAACTGTTCCAGACTAAGAGCTGTCGATTCACATATGTGAGCTAATCAAGGTAGGGTCGGTATTTGCAAATATTTGAGTGTTTGGTTTTATAATACTTATGTTGGCCAAAACATTTTAGAACTTCCTAAGAGACTACTGATTTTGATGGAAACAAATAAGTATGGGAACTTAATTTTGAAATACGAGGATTAATTTAATGGTTGTGAAAGCAACTTAAAAATTCTAAATTTAAATAAAAATACCAAAACAATACGATATTTTTATAAAAGCCAAATGAAAGCCATATGTAGAAGAGGGACAATTCCTAATTTTAGATAAATGGGTGTTAAAGATCTCATTGGGCATTCATTTGCTGTTGCTCGTAACACGTTCATCAGTTTTCATTTCGGTTTTTTAAGGTTAAAATGAGTAATTTTGTCATATTACGTATTTTAGGCATAACACCTTCATGCATCGCAAAAAAATCCAAAGTGAAAAAAATCACCTTTGTCTATCCAAATCTTCAAGTTTAGCAAACTAGCTTGTTGCGCCATCTACCACGAAGTAGCCAAAGCTGTGCAGACCTATCTGACCTAAGGAACTATTTCTTTAATCTACCATTAAAGCAAACGATATTTGAAATCACTACAAACATTGGACATTCGAACACTAGATGGGGAAACTGTATTATTATATTAACATTTTCGTATGTTAAAAATTTTTATGTTAGAAACTACACCATACAGTATTCCACCTACTTCTTTGTGGACTCTACTCTTCATTATTAAAAAGCAAACAGGTGTGAGAGGAATTTATGGTTCAATTAGTTACTTTACAAAATAAAATTTGTTTACAGGACATATAATTTCTGATGAAGCCAGGCTTGGCGAAACATATGTCAAATGAAAAATAAATAAAAAAGTTAATGTTTAAGCACTTTCTGGAAAATGGTGTTATTTCAAGTAACGAAAGTCAAATAATAGATATTGTCAAATATTTTACTTTACATTTTAGAATTGGCCTTTTTTCATAGTTTCTTTGCCATTGCCACGGAGTTTGACCTAGACTTCGAAACGTTTGGAAATGTACAGAAATTTCGTGACTTGTGGTGTTATTTCCCAGAAAGTGCTTAAACATTGAAAATATCGCACAAATATCCTTCAGAAAACTACTAAAAAACTGAAAAATTAACCGTGTGTTTGTTGTTTTTAAGTAATTTTTAAAATGAGTGTTCAAGTGAAGACTGAAATCATCAATAAAAAATAATAAATATCTGTTTGGGTCGAATAACATAGATACAATTAATAAATATTTTGAACTAATAACAAACAATAAAACAAGAATTAATTCGTACCATTCTTAACTAGAAAAATCTGCCCGAAAGGTAGTATATATATAAATAGGCAAAGACAAAACGATTAGGTACCATTTTCTCCTCTGTCTGTCAACCGATTTTCTTCATTTTTGTTTTGTTTAGTTGCTACTGACGACCTTCAGTGCAGAATGCTAATATTAATTTATAATATTGGTTCATTCATTAAATAAAATATAATAAAAATTCATTATTTACGTCCATAATGTCAACGCCAAACAACTGAATGTGACGCTGCCGCCAGACTCAAAACATTGAGTAATTATATATAGA
The DNA here is from genome assembly GCA_034190945.1 of Octodonta nipae. Lineage (NCBI taxonomy): Eukaryota > Metazoa > Arthropoda > Insecta > Coleoptera > Chrysomelidae > Octodonta > Octodonta nipae. Next base: position 74,931,576 of record CM067223.1, on the reverse strand, counting down.
GGGATCAATGGTGTTATATACTTAGAGAATGTACTACAGGAAGTGGCATGCAAGCGTTGTTATTGTTTAGTGGTAAAGTAATCTTTGTATATTATAATTATACAGGGCGATTCCAGATGTGTTAGAAATCTTTTTTTTGTGGGTGGCACATAAGCAGTTGCATATATAGGGTGTTTAAAATATAGAGTAGCGTGCAATTATAACTAATAAAATAATTATATAGGGAAGCCCATTAGCGGTTGAATTTACAGGGTTCTTGGAATAGAAGGTGCAGTAGAAATACAGTTAAACAGGGTGGTGCAAAAAATATCATACAGAGATGCATATACAGGGTTGCGGAATTGGAAATGCAACATTTCGTAACCCATAAGCAGTTGCATATATACGGAAGATGAAATATAGGGTGAGAGGAATTATAGATATACAGGATGATGATAAAAAATGTTAGAAAAAGAAATGAGTAGCCCACGAAGAGTTCCATATATATGATGATTTAAATATAGGTCGGAGTAGAATTATAGTTACCGAAGATGGTTAAAAATTTCATAAACAAAAAGAGTAAATACTGTGGCTCATAGGCAGTGGCATATACAGAATGGTTTACCGGGTGGTTCAAAGATGTTAAAAAATATTATGCCTGGTCCATGAGCAGTTGCATATACAGGGTGGTGGAAATATATAATGAGATGAAATTATTATAATGATGATTTTAATAAATGTTAGAGAATTGAATGCCATTATAGCTATACAGGGAGGCTAGAAAAAATAAATATGTAGGGTAGCCCATTAGCGGTTGAATTGTCATATTAAATTGAGAATTAGGAATTTGAACACAAATAAAGTCCTATGAATTATATCTGCAAAAAACTTGAATTTCGTTACTTATTTGTAGAAGCAAGATGTAAGACCGACATCTAGGATTTTCGAGGAAACTATCACACAGAGGTTCCGAATCTGGAGCCGTTCCGTGTAGTTGCTGTTCTCCCTAAAATCCTAGGATAGAATGTCACGATAAAATTTTGAGGTTACTTAACCTGCCAGAGATATTAAAACAATTGGTCGAATTTCGACCACTAGGCGACAGCTAGTTAAATCAATAATCCATATTAACTTCACTATTACATGAATTGCATGTCATACGACATTGTCAAGGTCATTTGAAGGTCACAGTGATTCTACAAGTGAGAACTCTGGTTTTTGATACCGAATTTTGAAAGATCGGGATATATCATATAGTCGGTGTATTGAACGTAATAGATGTCGGTCACGTCGGTGACATCTACCGTCTAATGAGTAATTTAAGTATATGAAGGCATACTATGCTATAACATATACCATACTCTTGACAGATGGTTCGAGTGTTTTATATAAAAACACATAAGTAAATATATATACAGATATATATCCACATATTTAGAACTATATCATTCAACGTATAACAGCCGTTTCGAACCAGGAGTTCTCGTCAGATACGCTTCCTTGAATGACAAGTTCTAAAGTGAAATACTTGGATGTAATACACATCAGTAAGACAACAGTCGGTGTATTGAACCTAATAGATGTCGGTATTTACCCTGTATTATTTTTTATATATACTTCAGAAATCAAATAATACATATTGTCAAATATTTTAATTTACATCTCAGAATTGTGCCTTTTTTATCCAAGTTTCCTAACCATTGACAACGGGGTCTGACCTAGACACAAATATCATTCAGGAAACAAGGAATTACTTTGTTTTATATCACTAATTTATTTATTTATTTAATAAATAAACATAAAGAACTGTGACTAATTTCGACAACACTTTGTCATTTTCAAACGGGAAAAAATGCATGGATGACGACAAAATATTTTGAAACAGACCGAAGGGTCTTATCTACAACAGTAGGTATCTGTTGAATTCTCCAAAGGATTACATAAATATGGCATTTTTGTGTACAAGAATATTGAAATAGAAACAAAGTGGTAAACTGATTAAGAAAATTTAAATATATTATTTTTGAGTATTAGTTACTTAAAATTTATTTTGAAAGTCTACGTGCTCCGTTTGAAAATGACATGGTATTGTCGAAACTAGTCACGATTTTTTATGTTTATTTATTAAATAAATAAATAAATTAGTGATATAAAACAAATTAATTCGTTTTTCTACAATCATAGTGAATTTATCTAATCATTAGAGGTTCTTAACTGTTTAATAGTAGTTCTGCCATCTATCGGACTATAGCCTAAGCTGTGTAGCCGTGTCCGCTATACAGTAATAACTTCTTTAATCCGCCATGACACACAATAATTCAAGGCACTACGTTGGGAATTTGAACGCCAGATGAGGATCTGTTTTGTTGCAGAAAATACTTTTTTTATAATTTTTGCACAATATTTGAATAGCAAATCAGTTCAAAAATCTAAAACTTCGGTTGCTAAAAAGCAAACCGCTATGACTGCAATTTTAGTTCTATTAATCCTCAAAATTGAATTTTCTGCTTTACATGCACTGTCTGAATAAGTTATCGTCAGTCAGTGCAATCGCGGCTTAAATGCAGCAGGATAGAAAACAATGAAGGATTTGATTGTGTTTGAACAATTTATAATTTAGTGAAAGTTTTAGTGATTATGTGTTTGTTGGATTGTAAACGATTTGGATTTTAATCGGTACAAATACCTTTTCGTAGGATTTTTGGATCAATGTTTTAATAGGTAAGTTGCTGTCTTGCAAAAATGTTTGGTTAAATACTTCATTGTTTAATTGTACGAATGGAGTTCATTTGTTATGTACTAACGACTTAATTATTTCTACATTAATGTTACTAATTGGCGAGTAATATTTATCAATGTTGGAGCTTTATGCAGTTTTTGTTGTGTCTGTCGTTTTATCGATTGATTAGTGTTTACGTATCATGTACCATCATTTTACTTTGCATATGTTCTCAACTTGTGTACACAATGTTCATAAAGCAACGATATATTGTAGAAATATCAGTTTTACTTCATATTCTTTCAGATTATTTGAAGAGGTCAATAACCCCAGCTTTGCTCCAAACAGATCGAATAAAAAGGCATAGATCGTATAAAGCTATAGGGACTATGTCAGTCAAATAGTATTGACTATTATATGTTAAGTTCGCTGACCTACAATTCAAATAAACCACAAATTTGTTTGAGTCGGCACAAAAATACCATGTTATATAAATATATGAATAGTTTAATATTAAATATTTATAAATGTAGGTATAGCTATTGGAAGTTTATCTCCAGGTTAATGTGCCGATTTTTACTTTCATCTGGCTTAGGTTTATGGAATCAATTTAAAGCCTGGTTTACGCGGGCTATACGAAAAATTTTCTATTAGGTAAAGGATATAAAGATACAGATTGCTGGGTATATCGCGAAACGAGGCCAGTCAGTTAATTATTGCGTAGTAGACTAGACATTCTAGAATTTGTTACGAATCAAAATTTGCGCCTTGTCATCGGAATTTCACATTTTCGATTAAAAAATGTTGTGTCTAGCCTTGTTCTCCCACCAATATTATCCTGTCCTTTGGGTTCAATTATAAAAATAATTTACAGTCACAATAGATGTCTTTATTTTACCAAAAGTATTAACAATACGTATTTCCAAGGCCGGAACAAGCGGGTAAGGGGGGAGGGGGGGGTCAAGATTCAATTTTAACCAATTAATTATCTTTTTCTAAAGAAGTTATTTTATATTTATACAATTCCTAATCAGCCTATCACCAATCAAAAAAAAAAAAATCCAACACCCTCGGGAAAATTATACCACCCACCCCAAAAAAAATTTCTGGCTACGGTCTTGCATATTTCAGTAACAAGGATGAATAATATGGCACAGATGTTCTCTACGATGCCATACATCACACACTTCGTCTTCCCCAATCCTGGAATCACCGCGAACTCGTTTCGGGACTACCTTTCTTGATGTTCTTTTTTTTTTTACTCAACCGGTTCTTATCGTATTCGCAAAGTAGATTTTATTTAGTGTGATTCACTTCTCGAAGGTTCCTTGGCAGTGCGATCCTGTACTAAATTTACCTAAATAAAATTTCAAACTCGGATTTTTTGGGTTATTACATTAAAAATCGTAGCTCTTGGAGTTAGGATTACGTCGTTTTAATATTAAATTTACTAACTCTCGCCCCCATCGCCCCCTCATATTCAGACATGCATTTGTTCCTCTGGGGTTGTATAGCCAGCTATTATTTATTTTTTGGAAGCCGACTGAATTTGCTATGAGATCATATCGTGTTTTCTTCCAATCACTGGTGGCCAACATCTGCGTTCGGGCTAGTTCGTGTATTGCCAGCATGTTCTGTCCGAATTCGTCGGCTTAATCGTTAGCTACTTGGGGCAGTTCTTCTGGTGAGCCAAAGGCGAAATCACGAAGTACTCTGAAGATGGGCGAATGTACCAATCCTGCTTAATGCTGACGATCTTGGATAGATGTTGTTCCAAAGTCCTGTTGAAGCTTTTCACCATTCCGTCTGATTGTGGATGCAAAGGTGTGGTTCTCGTTTTCTTTATTTCCAGCATTGTACAGACCTTTTGGAACACGGATGCTGCTGAATAAGTTCCACCCGCACCATGTTTGCCCTTTGATTGGGCATAGCATATGTCTCAAGCTATTTACTGAAGTAATCTATTGCGACCAGTATGTATTTGTTCCCCTTTCCGACTCGGCAAATGGACCGGCGACATCAATGGAAATTCTTTCGTATGGACGCCCACATTACATTGCTGCGTTCTGCCCCTGGTCTGGGTCTTCGGGTCCTTGCTGGCGGCACAGTTGTCACATTTCCAGCACCAAACTCTGACGTCTTCGAAGTAATTTACCCAGTAGTACCGTTGGCGAATTTTATCCAGAGAAGAATAAGCCCAGATGACCTCCGGTAATCCCATTATGAACCTTTTGAGGGACAAACAGTTGGGACTTGATTTCTCTGCCATCATTTTTTTCCCAAATGCTCTTTAACATTTCATTCTGTACTCTTAGAGAATCCCATTGAGCCCATACTGACTTCAGGATAAGATTGGTTTAATATCTGGGTTGGACAATTGGTCCTGGATAAATTGTTCTGTTGTCCAGTCTTCATTCATTTGCACGCGAATCTATCTAAAGAATATACCTTCTCGCTGCTATCTTCAGTCAATGTCTGCATTCTGCTCTGCAGAATCTTCTTAACAAAGCGTCAGCATTATTATGCAGACGGCGACACTCTTCGTAAAATTTCGGTGTTTCTTCTTTCTTCCCTTCTTTAGGGGTAATTGCGATTCCTCCGTTTATGTAGGTGTAATTTACGATTTTGGATTTTCATTTTTTGTCAATTAAGGTGGCGATACCACAACATCCTCTCTCACTGAATATCATTGTGTTCCTTTTAGTTTCGTTCTTTATACTAGCGATATTCACTTCTTGTTTCTACAATGCATCATTCAGTTTGGCCTCTTTACTACCTACCCCTCTTACATTCCAAGTTAGTTCTCTGTGATCTGTCAGTTATTCCAAATTGTTTGACCTTTGACTGGTCTGTACTCTTAGTAATCCTTTCGGTTTTGAAGCGTAATGTTTTCGAGTATTTTTGAGTAACTAAATACTATTTAAAATAAATAATTGCAAATTTTCAGAACCAAATTTAAACTTTAAATAACCTGTACCTCACAAATCTGCAATATTTGTGGTTGTGAATGAGTTTTGCTGTGTCAGGTTAATAATAACATTAGAATAAAACATTTAAAAGAATATATAACCGACTTCCACCTATAACTAAAAAGTTGAAAATAATTATAAGAGAATACAACTCTAGCAAATAAATAACACATTCAGTGTAGTTAGGTAAAAAAAACACTAAAAGGTGCTCATTCTGTACAAATAAATTACCTACTAATCTATTATATTTTTGAAGTCGGTGCAAGGCAAATCTAAAATCCTGCATTGCTTACTTATCTATTACTTCATCAAACTTAGTTATTGCTTGGCACCGACTTCAAAAATATACTAGATTGGTAGGTAATTAATTTGTACAGAACGAGCTCCTTTTAATGTTTACATTTTTTACTTTCTGGGTAGGTACCTAACAACATTGAATGTGTTATTTATTTGCTAGAGTTGTATTTTCAACTTTTTAGTTATAGGTGGAAGTCGGTTAAGTATATTGTTTTTAAATGTTTTTTCAACTTTTTAGTTTTCTTGAATTCAGGTAGTTTTCAATCGTTATTTTTTATTTTGTATGTATAACCTTAATAGACAGGGTCAGGTAACATCGAATGCCCCAACATTACACAATGATGAATTTTCATTTAAATTGACAGGTAAATGTTTACGAACAAAATGTACTAGTACGCGTTGACTTAATAAGCCCAAAATATATGTATGCATTGTGGACCACTCCATGTAACCTTTTTTCAGCTTTTTTGACAACCCTGTATAACTATAGACAATTCCACTCCACCCTATGTACCAACCATCCTGTACATACGACTTTCCACGGACAAGCATAAATTTGTTAGCTGTCTTCTGGAAATTATAGGACAGAGTAGAATCCATCCCATATTTACGGAGTCAAATCCGTCCTATATTTCAACTCTTCGTGGGCTACCCCATAATTTATTTCAATATTAACATTTTACATTATCGTCCTGTGTAACATTAATTCCTCTCTACACGTTATGCAACTTCTTATCTTATGGGCTATGAAATAAATAATTTTTTAATCACACTGTATAAATATAATTCAACCCCAGCATATATTTCAACCATCCTGTACCTATATGATTTGTTTACGTCCATATCATATAACAGTTTTTTAATCACCCTATATGATTTTTCAACATTTTTGTATCACCAAACGTCCACTCCACCCTATATTCCAACCATCTCGTATATACGGCTGCCTATGGACCACTCTGTCCTATATTTCAATCATCATATAAATGCAACTCCTTCTATCACTTTACTTTGTGATTTTATTAGCTATAACTAAATACCCTGTATATAAACGCACTAAATAGCAGTTTAGGGTTTGACAATGAATTTTCTATTAGGCCGGGAGAATGTGACACCAAAAGAACCGTCTTGGCAAAATGGAAAAATTTTCATTTAAATAGGTATTTGCTTGGTATACAAACAAAACGAGCTTGGTACTCATTGATTTGAGGAGCCGAAAATACTATGCTTTACTACCTATATGCTTGAGTTGTAAATAGAAAATTTTCAAATTTGTAATTAAAACTTCCATTGCCTACAATTCCCGCACTATTACGTTGGAATTAAAATATTTATGAGGAAATGTCCGTTACATCACTTCAATGAAATTTTTTATAAGAATATCGGATTTTTCGGCGATTTTCTGCAAAACTGCAAGTTGCACGTCGCGGAAAAGTATATGAGATCACCTAGGGATCTTCCTTAATAGATTAAATGTTAAAAACTGTATACATCCATAAGGAGTTTTCGAAAAATCGACCAATATGTTAGGGATTTTGGTCGATTTCCATGCACGCATGTGTTCATTCACAAATTTCATCACTTTACCAATAGAATTCTTTTCCAAAATTTGAAGTTTCACCAATCCGGATATATACTCTATTAAACAAGACCAGAATTGATAACCTCCTTCTTTTTGGAAGTCGGTCTAGCATGTACAGTTTAGAGATTGGTCATTCTTAATGAATCACCCTGTATAACCATGCTCAACTTTTGCTCGGAATGTACAAGAAATACGAACTATATTTTCTTCGTTACCATTCTTGCAATGAATGAAATGAAATTTAACTCTGATTTCATTTGCTTAATGAATGTTGAATATCTAGTCGTCAGCCTCCCGAGGGCAGCCAATCATCGACAGGGGGTGGCATGTGGAATTTCTCAAATGATGGGAAGTATTTTAGGCGTCTGTTTTTTTAGTATCCTTAAATTGTGTAGATTGGTTTCAAATAGACACGTGTTGTTTTTTTTTTTGACTGACTGGTCGACCAAAACAGCAAAATAAAACAATTAGAGTTATGTATCTGAGAATAATCGTAGTCTTGTTCTAATTTATATAGAAACCCTCATGGAATAGAGAAATCTCATACATGTAATTAAATTAGAAGTGTCTGTGATTTCGGAATGACTATTTAGTATGACTAGCTGTCGCCCAGTGGTCGAAATTCGACCAATTGTGTCAATATCTGGTAGGTTAAGTAACATGAAAATTTTATCGTGACATTCTATCCTAGGACTTTAGGGAGAACAGCAATTACACAGAACGGATCCAGATTCGGAACCTCTGTGTGATAGTTTCCTCGAAAATCCTAGATGTCGGTCTTACATCTCGCTTCTACAAATAAGTAACGAAATTCAAGTTTTTTCAGATATAATTCATAGAACTTTATTTGTTTCAAATACGTAATTCTTAATTTAAAATGACAACAATTCAACTGCTAATGGGCTACCCTATATATTTATTTTTTCTAACCCCCCTGTATAGCTATAATTGCACTCAATTCTCTAACATTTATTAAAATCCTCATTATAATAATTCCATCTCATTATATAATTCCACCACCCTATATATGAAACTGCTCATGGACCACGCATAATATTTTTTAACATTTTTGAACCACCCGGTAAACCATTCTGTATATGCCACTGCCTATGAGTCGCCGTATTTACTCTTTTTGTTTATGAAATTTTTAATTATCTTCTGTAACTATAATTCTACTCCGACCTATATTTCAATCATTATATATATGGAACTCTTCGTGGTCTACTCTATAAATCATTTCCTTTTCTAACATTTTTTATCACCATCCTGTATATCTATAATTTCTCTCACCCTATATTTAATCTTAACTATATATATACAACTGCTTATGGGTTACGAAATGTTGCATTTTCATTTCCGCCACCCTGTATATGCATCTATGTATACCATTTTTTGATCCACCCTGTATAACTGTAATTTTACTGCACTTTCTATTCCAAGAACCCTGTAAATTCAACCGCTAATGGGCTTCCCTATATAATTATTTTATTAGTTATAATTGCACTCTACTCTATATTATATAACACCCTAAATATGCAACTGCTTATGTGCCACCCATTAAAAAAAATGATTTCTAACTTATCTGGAATCGCCCTGTATAATTGATATTCAACGATTACTTTACCCACTAAACAATAACAACGCTTGCATGCCACTTCCAGAAGTACATGCTCTAAGTATATAACAGCATTGATCTGTCTATATATAATTACTCAATGGTTTGAGTCTGGCGGCGGCACGCGGCACATTCATTTGTTTGGAATTGACATTATTGACGTAAATAATGAATTTTAATTATATTTTATTTAAAGAATGAACCAATATTATAAATTAAGACTAGCATTCTGCACTGAAGGTCGTCAGTGGCTACTAAACAAAACAAAAATGAAGAAAATCGGTTGAGAAACAGAGAAGAAAATGGTACCTAATCGTTTTGTCTTAGCCTATTTATATATAGATAATTTGCATTGTTCTAAGAACATTTGTCTATCTTTACGCTCTAATTGCGGAAATAATCTCCTTAACACCTAAGATTTTCACAGGCAGATGACTGAAGGAAATTCCTCACTGCGAAGGAAATCGCAACACCCAGAAGAAAGTATTTATATTTAATATTGTATTGGTAAAACATAAATGCTATACTAAGGAGTAAATAATTAAAATTAATTTGGTAAAGTTTGGTGAATGTTTTTTCATGTAAACTTTTTCTAACAATTAATATTGTAAGGACTGTCAAGCTGGAATATCCGTTTCGTATGGCCGAAATCTAACCTGTACCGTAATTTATTACTAATTTTTGCTAACTTATTACGCTACTAGAAAATTAATTGCTCCTTCCCCTTCCGAGAAAAGGTGGCTATTCCAGCTTGACCGTCAAGCTAGCGTAGCTAGCCCGATATCTCGGAAACCAAAGGGGCTACGGAGGTGCTCCTAGCGCCAAAATCAATTGCTAATTAATTGCTGAGACCTAGGCTATGAGAGACTACCCCGCAATCATCCCCCTCGCCACCGCACCATCTACTATATCGAACTAAACCTAATTCCGTTAATAATCAGACAAATATTCTAATATTGTAATTGATATTGTACGTTAATAATTCTGTTGTATAGAGAGCAGTTGTATAAGGGTAAAATATTGAATTCATTTGCTCTTTTCGCAACTTAGCGTTACTGGTACGTGTAAGGTAGGTCTGAACTGAATGTAGGTATGCTAAAGTAGCGATGTAAAGTAAACTCCCTCTCAGGGTGGGGACAGCTATTACAATTGTAATACATTTTAGAGAATTTGTTACCCTATTTATTACATTATTTTTATTATTAAGCTAAATCTATTACAATATTAGCTTCATCCTATCATCTTTCCACTTTTGACTTTTATGAGTTAGTTTTGTTTTATTCCTGTAACTAACCTAACTCAGAATTTTTTTGTAAAGTGTAAATATAGATAACTACTACGTATTTTGCATTCTTTTCTTCGGGAAATTGTAACTTTAAGTAGGTAGAAAATTAGTATGTTGTGTCATGTTGTTTTCTAGATGTCGCAGGAAACAAATGCCGAATCCACTGCATTTCGGATAGCAAAAAAAAATTGATAAGAAATAATGTTACCTGTGAATTAATGGGAAAATGCAAATTACTTATAATAATGCATTTTTACCTGCCTTTCCCTCAAATGTAACGACATACTTCAATCTACAAAATATATAATACCCTAAGTTGGACACATTTTTCTAAGAATTTTAAAGCATAGGTAAATAATAAAATTTTGGGAAAGAACACTTTTGGCACAAAAAAATATGAATACTGGCAAGGATCTAATCTCAAACAGTCCATTACATAATTAGCTTAAAAATTCCTAGAATTGAGTATCGTCGGAATTTGGAATATTTAGTAAATCTTAAGAAAACAAATAGAAATCAATCATTTACCCTATTTCGGTTCTGCCCTTTCGTGTAAAGAAGGTTCTTAAGGGTTATTGTAATTTAATTTTTTACTGGTACTGTTATAAATTAGTGTAAAATATGCAAATATTGATTTATTTCTTTAATGTTTTTTTTATATAAATTTAATGTACAATAAATAAAACATTTAAAAAAATATATATATATATAACCGACTTCTACCTATAACTAAAAATAATTATAACAAAATACAACTCTAGCAAATAAATAACACATTCAATGTTGTTAGGTACCTACCCAGGAAGTAAAAAATGTAAACATTAAAAGGTGCTCATTCTGTACAAATTAATTACCTACCAATCTAGTATATTTTGAAGCCGGTGCCAAGCAAATCTAAAATCCTTCATTGCGTACTTATCTACTAATTCATCAAACTTGATTGTTACATAAAAAAACCGAAAAAAAATACGCGACGAATTGATAACCTTCGTTTTTTTGGAAGTCGGTTAAAAATAATTTGGGATCAAAATATTTAAAATAAACAAAACACATTAAAACTCTTTAATATTTGAATTGCAAGGTTTTCGATTTTTTTTCCTTTAAGCGCTACCGATTGCTAATATATATAGTTTCCTCACTTAAACATAATTTGGAATACAATTTCGCTTTGTCTCGTATGTGGTTATTAACGGAATTTTGATCATTTCGACATAGGGGTTGGTGCGGAGGGGCGAGGCGAGAAAGAAGATGACTGGAAGAGGGGGGGGCAAGTAATTTTCTAGGAGCGTAATAAATTAGCAATAAATTATGGTACAGGTTAGATTTCGGCCATACGAAATGGATATTCCAGCTTGACAGACCTAATATAGTAATCGATTTTTGCATTTTTTAAATTTATCGAAACACAAACTTTTTGATGGGATACAAAATCAATGTTTAGTCTCATTCTGGGTGATTTCTTCTTCTTTATTAATACAGTGATGGGCAAATGTGTGGAACCAAGTAAATATCTCTGGAATTATTATTACAATTTTGAACTTCCTGTTTTACCAGAAGTAATGTCGATTTTAAAATTTGCATTGAAACACCCTGTATAGTATTTTAGTTTCTGATGAAACATTTACTTCAATACCTACGGAGATATTAACAGAAAAGTAAATAAGGAAAGGAAAAATTCGATGGTAGCTAAACTCGGTTCAGATTTCATTTACGCCCGATATAAACAAACCGCTCCGTAAGGATTTGTATTTCTATTGGCCAATCGGTGGCATTTTACCGTCACAGTCAACAGCACTGCTTGTTCCATAGTCGAATACACGTGCGTTTGTTTAAATCAGGCGCAAATTAAATCTGAATCAAGTTTAGTAGTCCATGAAATTCATTGCAGAAGTGACAGTAGTTGTCAAAATAAGTTATTAGATTTTTTTATTCGAACGTAAAAAGATTGTATTGTTTTAATTTGATCGTAAAATGGCCGAATTAAGTGAAAGAGAAAGAATAGAAATGTTAATGATGGTTGGGTATGGAGAGAGGAAAAGGACGCATCAAGAAGTTTGTGACCTTTTTAACATTGTTCATCCGAATACACAAATATCCCGTTCAGTATTGACGAAAACTTTGCGAAGGTACGACACAAGTGGAACAGTTAGCAATTTACCAAAAAGTGGACGGTTAAAAAGTGCAAGTAATGAAGGTGTAACACAAAATGTTGCTATATCTTTGGAAGGAAATCCTCACTTATCCACTACCGACCTCGCCAATATGCATGGAATTAGCCGTCGTTCAGTAGGAAAGATATTAAGGCGAGAAAAATATCCATACAAAATTCGCCTCGTTCCAGAACTCTCCGAAGACGATTTCGACAGACGTTTGCAATTTTGTGAAACGATGATGGATATTTGTAACCGTGATAATAATTTTATAAGAAATGTGGTGTTTTCAGAGGAGGCTACATTTTGTTTAAAAGGTACGGTTAATCGACATACTGCCGCTACTGGTCGCAAAGTAATCCTAATTGGATACAACAGGCTCATACACAACATCCCCAAAAATTGAACGTTTGGCCGGCATTTATAACGACAGAATCGTGGGACCCTTCTTCCTACAAGAAACTTTAAACGGAGACAGCTCTTGGAGACACAAGTTATTCCGGCATTGGAGGTAAATGGACAATTACCAAATAATATCTGCTTTCACCAGGATGGAGCACCACCCCATTACGCTCGTATTGTTCGAGATCATTTAGATAGGACATTTCATCACAGATGGATTGGAAGAAGTGGCCTGCACGAAGTCCCGACCTTAATCCACTAGACTATTTTCTGTGGGGTTACTTAAAGTCTAAGGTTTATGTTGATAGACCAAATAATTTGCAAGAATTAGCTGCAAAAATAACTCAAGACATCCAGAGAATTACACCAGAAGTAATAGCTAATGTTACTAGAGAATTTAAAAACCGACTTGCTTATTGTCAAGAAGTAAACGGTGCTCAGTTTGAACATCTAATACATTAAGTTTAGTTAAGTTAAGTTTCAATGTTTTGAAAATCACTTTAATAATTATGATTATGTATTTCTTTAATGGATATTAGATTTTTCCTTTCCTTAATTATTATCTCGGTAGGTATTGAAGTAAACAATATCGATATTTTTTTATTCGAAATTAAAGATTTCATTAGAAACTAAAATACTATACAGGGTGTTTCATTGCAAATTTTAAAATCGACATTACTTCCAGTAAAACAGGAAGTTCAAAATTGTAAAAAAATTGGAAACAAATAGGCAATCTACTGCAGTGTCCACCTTCCAAATTTCATTTTGATATCTCTAATAATTCCAGAGATATTTTCTTAGTTCCACACATTTGCCCATCACTATTGTAACACACTAATATTAAGTATACATTTATTTAAAAATAAACTCCTAAAGAGGCTAAAACCTCTTTTATCTTTTAATTTCTTTAAAACTGCCAGACAATAAGAAAAACTTTAATCTTGCAATATAATAAAATATCTATTAAAATAATCTTATAAAATGAGTTAAGTGACGAAAAAACTCGTTAATAGTTTTTTCCCAAAAGATCCTAATTTGGACCAAATACACTTTTATTCTGGGGTACAGATATAATACTGCAAATTTGAAAACTGTCATATTGCTTGCATAGTCTATCTATGTAATCATTTTGTTGGCTTCCCACGATTTTTAACCTTGTGAAAGGTCATATAAACTACTCTGACTAGTTAACGTTATCGAGAAAATTTCTAGTTGGTAAATAGGAAACCTTGAGATCGAACATTCAGTACTAACTAGCCGCGATATAAACACTTTTGATACAACATAATAAACGACAAAGTGGGTTTCATTTATACGAGATCATTTCATAAGGAAATAAGCTTGTTTATCATAATATCAATACAATTAATAGATAAACAGATAACTGCATATTGTACTTTTTTGCATTTAATTAAGTTTAGAGGTGTAACAGAACTGAACAATTAATCACAATGATATAACCTTCAACCAACTCCATGAAATCAGACAGTTTACGTAATGGAGAAATGTTATGTTTTTAACGGTTCTTGTGGCAGTTTTATTAGCGTAGCGACTTGCACTTATATCCGAGTTTCAATTAAAAAAATTTGACGTATAAAATATGATGTCGGCAACGCCCCCCAACTTTATTTGTACTCTACTGATTTTTAAAGGTAAATATTGTTGTAACATTTTATTTTACGCAATCAAAATATGAACCTTTCTAGAAAACAATCATTAATAATTATAGTTTAAAAAAAAACTAAAAATACGCTTTAGTAGCAAACCGAACTAAAAAGTACAAAATAATTTTTAATTATTAACAGCTTTTATTACAGTAGTAGAAAGTCGAACAATCGAGCATGATTACCTAAAATAAAAATATAATAAAATTTAACTTATTAACAGAACAATTCGATTCCGAGTAAAAAGCGTGGGGTGCATTTCACGATATTTGCATATCTCTCCTCTTATAAATAGTTGCCAATAGAATAAATTTAATATTTCAAGCACCCCACGCTTTATACTCTGAATCGAATTATTCTGTTAATAACTTAAATTTTATTATATTTTTATTTTAAGGTAATTAATCATGACTTTTCGACTTTCTACTGCTGTAATATAAACTGTTCATAATTAAAAATAATTTGGTCAAGTGCGAGTTGGACTCGCATACTAAGGGTTCCGTACCACCTTCAAGATTCGAATATTCCAGTTTCAGACAAGCACGCAATGACTGCATTTTCTTATATTTACCCTTATATCTTTTAAAGGAAGCGTTTTAAATTTTTAAAAAATATACACTTTGATTTTCCACACATAGACTTTTTATTTTATCTGCTTTAGGATTCGCTTGATTTTTATCAGAATACATATGCATTTAATTTTCTAATTTGGCCCCCAAAAAAAAAACATTAGAGTTTTATTTTACTGATAAACTTTCAGAGATGCCTTTTATAATCTACTGTCTGAGTTTTGAGGCTCTGTAGAGGGCAAAATAGGTCAAAGTTTAAATTATAAATTATTAAATCAGTTATTCCAATTATTTAAAAATACATATAAAATATATTTTTCAAAATTTAAATAGTGTAGTTTCTAAAGTGGGAATTAAGTCGATGTTTAATATTTTTGTTAATATCTTTTATACAAATGATTTAAAAATATGATATATTTGTAATTCACATAATGAGCCTTTTTTCTGATATATTACATGATGCGTTTGAAAATTGAATCTTTATTTTCCATTTAATTGTATAATTTGTCCCTAAAATTACTATGGGGGTTTTCTAATAGTTTATTTTCCGTTTCTATTATTTGGGGGCCAAATAATAAAATTAGGGATTTTTTTCATATTTTTTCTATAAACAAAAAAATTGAGGTCTTAGAGTTTGGGGAATAACGGGGAGAATGGGTAATTTTTTTAAAATATTTTTTTAATATATTTTAAAATATTCATTTTAAAAAAATTTAAAAAAATGTATTCGTCATAATGAGCCCTGTGATTTGATATATTACATGACCCGTTAGAAACAATTATAATTTTTTATTTACCATTTAATTCTATAATTTGCCTCCCAAAAAAAATATTAGGGGTTTTTCCTGATTTTTCCAGTTAAGTTCAGGTGAGGGGCTATGCTTCCAGTTTTTCAAAATTTTGAAGCTGATGGTTTCGGAGATAAGTAGGGGAATGGGTAATTTTTTTATATTTTTGTTAATATCTTTTAATTAATTTATTTTATAAATATGAAAAAAATATATTTGTTTTCTTCATCATGAGCCCTTTTATTTGATATATAACATGCTGGGTTAGAAACAATTTTAATTTTATATTTTCCATTTAATTCTGTAATTTGTCCCCAAAAAAATATTAGGGGTTTTCCTTATTTTTCCTGTAAAGTTCAGGTGAGGGGTTATACCTCCATTGTTTTTTCAAAATTTTCCAGCTTATGGTTTCTGAGATAGGGGGGGGGTGATGGCTAAAATTTTTTATATTTTTGTAAATATCTTTTAATTAATTTATTTAAAAAAATGAATATTTGTTTTCGTCATAATGAGCCCTTTCAGTTGATATGATGATAACATGATGGGTTAGAAACAGTTTTAATTTTAATTTTCCATTTAATTCTATAATTTGCTCCCCAAAATAAATATTAGGGGTTTCTCCTTATTTTTCCAGTAAAGTTCAGGTGAGGGGCTATACCTCCATTTTTTTTTTCAAAATTTTCCAGCTTATAGTTTCGGAGATAAGGGGGGGGGAATAATTTATTTTAAAAATATGAAAAAAATATATTTGTTTTCGTCGTAATGAGCCCTTTCATTTGATATATAACATAAAGGGTTAGAAACAATTTTAATTTTATATTTTCCATTTAATTCTGTAATTTACCCCCCAAAATTTAAAGTTGAGTTTTCTCCTTATTTTTCCAGTAAACTTCAGGTCAGAACCTATAAAACTATTTTTTTTTAATTTTACGTTTTATAGTTTCGGAGATAAAGGGGGGGATGGGTAAAGTTTGGTATATTTTCGTTAATATCTTTTTAAATATGAAAAAAATATATTTGTGTTCCTCAGAATGAGACCTTTCATTTGATATATTACATGAGTTTGAATTTTTTTATATTTTTAAATTTTTATTTAATTTAATTCTATAATTTGCCCCCCAAAATTAATATTAATGGTTTCTCCTTATTTTTTTTTGTAAAGTTCGGGCAACGTTCTATATTTTCTATTTTTTTCAAAATTTTAGGTTCAGTAGTTTCGGAGATCAGGGGGGAACGATTTTTTTAGTTTTTCCTCCCAGAAGTACCCCTGAAATCAAAATTTCTTCTTTTGATTTGATATGTGCTCCTGATCAGGTCACCAAACTATACCTTCATACCAAATTTCAACCTCTTCCGTCCAGTCGGTTAGGAGAAAATTGCTGTGATGTGACAGAGGCAGAAATCCTGAGTGATATTATAAGGGTATCCGTATATTATATATACGGAACCCTAATTATATTCTGCTTTTTAGTTCGGTTTGCTACTAAAGCGTATTTTTTAGTTTTTTTAACTATAATTATTTTTAGTTTTTAGTCTCACAACGATGTCTATAGGATTTATAATTAAAAAGTTTACTTCATGTTTCCGAAACCGTGCTATCTCATTACATCAAGTTTTACTACTGCCAACTACATGGCAGTAATTAATAGACGAATTTGTATTTAGACAAAGTGACAAAAAGACAACAAACTGGAAAATTCAACTTAAAGAATTGGTCTTCTTTAAAAAATGGTGAAAATTACGTTGAAAGTTTCCGTTACATAGATAGACACATACGTACACATGAACGTCGAACTTAATAAAAGCGTATTAAAAATGACGAATTTTGCGAATAAATAAACTTATAGTAAAAATATTCCGAACAAACATGCTGGCAAAAAAGTATTTCTCGAACGTTCGTTTGCTGGTATAAAAAAGAGCTGATATTTCACTACTATATTTTAATTTGATATAATTTTGATTTCGCAATCTCCCCCATTGCGGAATAGGGCGGCGAGGTATCTCTTGTTTTTACTTAAATTTAATATCTTGAAAACAAAAATTAAAACAGGTATGACAATTCTATATACTCTTCTCTCCAAATAAATAATGAGTTTAATCGTTTTGCAAAAATTCAATTTTCTCATGGGTTGTCATCTCCAACCCAGTATCGGAATAGTTCCTAAAGTTTTTCCTAGGTTTTCCCTTATGACGTTAATGGGATCACTGAAACAGCATAATTCTTTGATCGCATTTTTGGCGAATGCGCATTCTTATAATAAAGTCGTACCTAGGAACGCCCCTTATGAATTCTAAAGACAACTCTTTCAAATTCTTCCAACTTGAAAGCTCTTTAACCATAATACACGATCTTTAGACTTTTTTGTGCTACCTTTATATATAAAAACAACAATTTTCATTTTCAATAGAGATTTTTTCGTGCAAAAAATACTATCAGGATACTGCCTGTGCCATCACATTAAGAATGATTTGTAGTAATATTTTGCTAACTTTTCCACTCGCAACTATGGTTTTTTACTTTATTATAAACAATTGAAACAAGAAAATTGTGTTTTTTTTTGTTGCATGTTTATAAAATGAAAACTAATAAACTAATCTCAATGGTGTCAACAGGTGAATTGTAAAGCATGGAAATACCAATGAAATGAGCCCAGGATTGATCCGATAAGATCTTTAGTGACAGGGGAAAACAAAAAATACTGGAAAATTTAGCGGTTTTCTTTATATTATCATAACTCCGTCACTATCGAAGTTGTAGAACTGGGCTTGTGGGAACTGATACTAATTGATATCTACTTTATGCGTGACTAAACGAGGCGCTATCGGTTTATTAGTTTTTGAATAATTGCGATCTGAAGTTTTTAATCCACTATTCTTGCAGTGTGTCTCCATGCGACATGGATCGTCAAATATCAATTCAGAATAGAGATGTTGAAAGTAGAGGTATCATTCTACAACGCCTCTATTTTCATTTTTCATTAAATGTCTGTGAAATATACGAAAAATGTTAGCAAAAATGACCAAAATTTGGTGAGCGTGTGAATGTGTTCGAGTAGTGTGGGGAACACGGTTGTGGAGGGGAACTGCAATCAATAATTATTTTCGATAGTAACTGTCACTCTGACAGATGGTGAAAGAATTTAATCGTTAAAAAACTTCCCTACAGAGTAATTTGTTCGATTTTACTACATCAAATAAGAACTGTTTATTTATTAATATATTTATATGTAAATGGTTTCTCGGAAATGTTTTTGCTTTAATTTGTGGATTTTGCGTTTACGGAACATCGAAAGAGAGCGGCCATTAAAAAAAAATCTTACTTATGAGTATTTTAAATATTAAAACAATCTGTGTATGTGCCTCTACTATATATTACTATATACGCTTCCCCTCAACAACCGTGTTTCCCCCACTTCTTGAATACATTCATACGCTTGCCCATTTTTTGTCATGTTTGCTAACATTTTTCAGATAGTTCCCAGACATTTAGTGAAAAATGAGAATAGCGGCTTTGTAGAATGACACCTCTACTTTCAACAACTTTTTTCAAAATTGAAATTTGATTATCTATGACGCATGGGGGCACAATGCAAAAATAGTGAACAGAAAACTTTATATCACAATTGTTCAAAAACTAATAAACCGGTAGCGCCTGGTTTTGGCATACAGAAAATAGATATAAATTACTATCAGTTCCTACAAGCCCAGTCCTACAGCTTCAATGGTATTTTCATGCTTTACAATTGACCTGTTGACACCATTGAGATTAGTTTATTATTTTTGATTTTATAAACATATTAAGAAAAAAAAACATAATTTTCTTGCTTCAATTGTTTATAACAAAGTAAAAAACCATAGTTGTGAGTGGAAAACATAGCAAAATATCGCTAGGAATCTTTGTTAATGTGATGGCACAGTTGGTATCCTGATAGTATTTTTTACACATTGTCAGTTAATTTTTGCTCTATTGGTTGGTCTATATAAAGCCATTGACAACGAAGTCAGAATCGACTTTGAAACGTTTGGTTTTTTCTCTTAATATACAGCTTTTTATCTCGATTGTGGTGTTATTCTCAAGAAAACAATAATTTCAACACTAATTAACCACGAGATTCTGTTTCAGGAACATATGAATAAATGAGCGTAGATGGTGAGAGATCGACAACACCAGGCAACATGCAGACCGGTAAGTTGTATATGACATACTAATTGTTTATGTTTCATAAATTATGTACTTTTTTGGATAGTTGAACTCATATGGTAACAACACGATGGAAAACAATAAATATTCATTAGTATATTCTATATTACATATATATGACATATAATCTGTTGATGGGTCATTCTCAGATAAGAGGTTTTGTATCCATAGAGAATGCGGCGAAAGGAAAATCTTGGAGTTTCTTGATTAAACAAATATTTTACGATTTTAGTGTCTTTTATATAAACATTTCCAAAAGGGCTACTCTATTTATACATATTGAGTTACTTTTTAGAAGGCCAAGGTAAATATATTAGGCAGGGTAGAGTCATCAGCATCAGGGGAGAGACTTTGATGTAATAAAACAATGAATACAATCAACTTTAATCTAACATTGTACTTAACTTATAACTGCAATATTGAGATATGTGAATCATTTATCTGACGACGATAGCAGATCCAAAGCTATTGAAACGTTGTGAGATCATTTCAAGACGATGGAAGTCCAAGGAAACTTCGAGGAATGAGTTACAATGTCTACCAGCTTCAGAAGAACTCTCTTTAGTTGTGCTCTGTTTTCTTCGTTATATAGTCTCTTTTACTAGAACATATTCTCATATTGGAATAATCTTCAAGAAAATTGGTAACATTCCTCTCAATGATTTTAGAGCTTCCTTTGGCTTTTCGGTTAGTTTCCATCAATTGTACTTTTCCAAATATTCTCAAAGGTTTAATATATTTTTCCCTATTTAAATACTTATTAACCAATTTCTCACATATAAATCTTTTAAAAACTTGTTTTTCAATTTCATTTGGTAGAGCAGAATAATTTTGCAAACTAGTTTTTTATTTATTCTGTCTCTAGCACTTGGAGAATTCATCACTTGCTGTACTTTGCTGTTAGGTGTAGTTTTTGAGGCTTTTGTAATCTTTGTAATATTTTTTTGTAACGCGCTAATTTAGTCTTTAGATTATTTATTCTTTAATTTTTTTTATTAACTAAATATCTTCTATGTCTAAGTGCTTGGGAAATGACACCACAGTTTAAAGAAAATTGCTGTATATTCCAAACGTTTCTGGGTCTAGATCAGACCCCGTTGTCAATGGTTAAGAAACTACGGATTAAAAAAGCACAATTCTAAGATGTAAATTAAAATATTTGACAATGTGTATTATTTGATTTTTGACGTAACTTTTTACTTTGACGTATTTGTAATATACAGGGCAGCATAGAAATTTCTAAAGATCATATAATCATAAAGTTCCTTTCAAATTGGAAGAATTTGAAAGGGAGATCTTCAGAATTTTATGTGGCGCTCCTAGGTGCGACTTTGTTATAAGATAAGTGCATTCGCCAAAAATGCGACCAAAGAACTTTGTTGATTCAGTGATCCCATTAAAATCATAAGGGAAAACCTATGAAAAACCTTATGAACTATCCCGATATTGGGTTGTTCACAAGGACATGACCATTAGCAATTTCTTCCTTAATCATCGGCAACCAGGAACGACTGAATTCTACGGAGCTAGTAGCGATACAATCGTTTTCATTTAACAAAATTAAAGCAGACTCTTTTAGTTTTCTTTTGGTGTTGTGTTCTTCTTTGTGTAATATAACTGAATTTTGAAACTGTATTTTATGACCAAGGTCCCAAGCATGTTCACAAATTTTGGATTTTTCAAATTGTCGTTTTTTTATGTAATTTTTGTGTTTGTTTATTCGAACATTCAGAGGTCTAGAGGTTTCTCTAATATAGAATTTATTACATTCACCCGGGATTTTATAAATGCAATTTTTTGTATTTTGAGTTGTGTTATTTGGTTTCGTTTTTGATATAATTGATTTTAGTGTATTTCTTGTTTTAAATGATGTTTTGATATCATATCTGTTCCCCACTCTTTTTAGTCTTTCTGTATGTATGGTATAGTTATTGTATTAATGTGATTATCTTTTGTTGCTTGGTGAAGTTTGATGTTGGTTGTTAGGGATTGTTTGGTATTCCATTTTGTTTAACTCGTTATTATTCGGCATTTGAACATCATCATCCGAAATATGTGGCGTCACCAGGACATTAAGTAACATTTCAAAGGGCAAGTCGTTGCCTACACCCTCTTGCCATCTTTTTTCATATCTTTCGTGTCTTTCGTTGCTATCTGGGGGTCATTTGGTATATCCTTCTCTTTCTTTTTATTTTTGCAGTTAATATTTTTCAGGATAATTTTTAATCCTGACATTCCTCGTCTCACTACTGGTACCACACTTTCCCCTCTGTGAGTGTCTTGGCGATATTGGGAAATCCTACTACATACCGATAGTACGTGCATAACCCTAGGAAACTTTTTAGCTGGTCGATATCTTTAGGTGTGGGTCATTCTTGGACGGCTTTAATTTTCTGTTCATCCACAGTTACTTCGTCTACAGAAACTACATGTCCAAGATAAATATCTTGCAACAGTTGACACTCCTTCGGGCTTAAGATTACTCCGGAAGTTCAAAGTCGCTAATCTTAAAAATTAAAAAACACATATTGATCATATCATCATTTCCCTGATGACGATAGTATATATAAATCTATTGAAAGGTTGTGAGATCAACCATTTCAAGATGATGTAAGTCAAAGGAAACTTCGAGGAATATCATATTGATTTAGAATGTTTCTTGAGAACGTTGGCAGAAGTTAGCTATATCTGAATTAGTTTGCACAAATATCTTATAAATCCACATTATCTCCCCTGGTCAGTGAGTATCTCCCCCTGATAATTATCTTGCCAGGGGAAATACAGCAGGGGAGAGACGTTTTTATGACAAATTCATAATTTTTTAACTGGTTTAAGTTTATATTGAATTAATAATATATCACACCCTAACCAACACAGTATTATTAAGGTTAGGCAGGAATTGCAAACAAATTAACTGAATTTTATAATTTTTACAAATTACCAATGGAGAGACATACTGACCTTGCGAAATCAGTGCACCCCACAGTTGCATCGCATCAGTTAACAAATGGCAGCAATCAAACGGCTCTTATGTTTAGTATTACTAACTTCACGTTGATGCACGTCCTTGAGCACTATTTAGTATATGACCGTCCAATATTTCTGTTAGTATTAACGAACAAAAATTCGCCAGGGAAGATAGGCAAAAAAAGCGGGACAAAAATCAAGTGCGAAAATTATTGAAAATGAACAAATATTGTTATATTTCACCTTAATAATACTTAAGTATACTTGTTTGAATTCCTGCTTAATATACTTTATTGGCAATTGTGCTAAAGATGGTAGGTACTGTCTGCGGGTTTAATTAAAAACGTGAAAGGGACAGGCCAGGGTAGAGACTTTTTCAGACTTAAATATGGAATTACAGGAAAATGTACTTTAATTGGAGATTAAATCATGATGCTATTTATAAAATACTTACATTGAGTTGCTGTGATTTATTGCATAAAATCGCAACATATAGAATAAAAAAGCTATTCTATAATGATCGCTGTACAGTGCATCCCATTTTGGTTGAGATTGCCAGGTTACTCGGTTGTTATTGAAGATAGAGTCTTGCGGTTTTCACATACCTGTTCTACTTTTTTGTGAAACTCAGGATGGCCATATCAGATTTTGCATAAGTGTTTCCATTTATAAGATACAGGGCGATTTTGATAATTTATACTTTTTGGACCCCTTCTATATCTACGAAAGTTATTAGAAATACTCTTGCGCTAAGAACTACGTCTAATAGAAAATTTTGCATAGAATCCAGTGGAGTACTCAATTTTTTTTTCCGAGTATGGTTTTGAAGATACTACACAACATTATATATTTTTAAATGGAACACCCTGTATTTTATTATTTCATTGAATTCGTTATTTTTTGTCCTTTAAAATAATGTATAATACAATACACATGGTATTATTAGAAATGCTAAAAAACACTAAAAAGCTGAGTTTTTTGCTAGTAGGCCATGTATTTTCCATTTAAAAGGAGAATCAAACAAATAATTCCATTTGAGAATTTTTATAGGAGTTTATCAGCAAAGAAAAATAATATTAACAATAATTCAATAACATGAAACACGAAATTTAGGTACCTAAAAGCAACTAATAAATAGTTATACATCGTTCATTATGTATAACAAACAGAACAAGTATTACAATTCAAATATCTATCTTAAAATTAATTTTGGACATTATTTATTACCTTATGCGGTACTTTATTTTTGCCCCCAGTATGAAACAGGCTACATTAAAACCAAATCGACCCTGCTGTTATCGCTCAAAAATTAAGTGCGGGTTCTCATCATACCAGTATCTTGTATTCTGCCTGTTAAATATATATGCTTATATGAGATTCGTCTGACCAAATAACTTTCCTTACAAAATCATTGTCCCTTCGGGTTTGGTCTAAAAACCTTGCAAAAATTTAACCGTCTTGCTGCATCACCAGGATATAAGTGCTGGGCAATATAGACTTTGTAAGGTTTAAATTTATATTTTTTTTAAATTCTTTGGACCCGTGATTGAGAAACTCCAGTGTAATTTTCTAATTTCGCACAAGAAGTCTGGGGATAGGCATGAACGCTAGCTAACACATTTATTTCATTCATTTCTCGATTTTCTTTGTTATACACCCTTGATCGAGGTTTAGAATATGCACCAAAACTTAGTAAATTATTCATTAGTCTAAATATAGTTGCTCGACTAGGTTGATGCCTCTCTGGATATCTGAAAGTTTAAAAAACGCGATTTCATGAAATATCTTATGGTAAAATACTCGTACTTTATACCTGTGGAAATATAGTTCTAAAGCTTCTTCTCATAACATTGATTTAAACATTGTATCATATCGTATTTTTCGTTATTTTGAAAAACGAATTCTCTTCCAGCCATTATCAATTATCTACCAGCAAACTCACGCATAATTATTTATATAATGATCTTGTAAACTCAAACACGATAAAACAATAGTTACTAACAATGACAGCTTGATCAGATTTGCGTTTTTCTATCCAGCGCTCACTAGGTAAAATATTGTTCCGGAAGGCGGAATTCTATAATAATTTTAAATGGATTCATGCGAGATGGAAAGGTTTGCCAATTATGTGTTAGGGAAAATGGACAACAATTTGAACAGTTAAATCAATAAGGTAATAAATAATGTCCAAAATTAATTTTAAAATAGATATTTGATTTGTAATACTTGTTCTGTTTGTTATACATAATGAACGATGTATAACTATTTATTAGTTGCTTTTAGGTACATAAATTTCGTGTTTCATGTTATTGAATTATTGTTAACATTATTTTTCTTTGCTAATAAACTCCTATAAAAAATCTCAAATGGAATTATTTGTTTGATTCTCCATTTAAATGGAAAATACATGGCCTACTAGCAAAAAACTCAGCTTTTTAGTGTTTTTTAGCATTTCTAATAATACCATGTGTATTGTATTATACATTATTTTAAAGGGGAAAAAAATAACGAATTCAATGGAATAATAAAATGTTGTGTAGTATCTTCAAAACCATAATCGGAAAAAAAATTGAGTACTCCACTGGATTCTATGCAAAATTTTCTATTAGACGTAGTTCTTAGCGCAAGAGTATTTCGAATAACTTCGTAGATATAGAAGGGGTCCAAAAAGTATAAATTATCAAAATCGCCCTGTATCTTATAAAACTTATGCAAAATCTGATATGGCCATCCTGAGTTTCACAAAAAAGTAGAACAGGTATGTGAAAACCGCAAGACTCTATCTTCAATAACAACCGAGTAATCTGGCAATCTCAACCAAAATGGGATGCACTGTACATATTACCTCTTATCTGAGAATGACCCTTATCACCATTTACTCGGAAGCTTCAGATTTTTTTTTATAAAAAGCTAAAGGCAACTTTATTCTAATGCGCTGTCTCATAGTGTGTAAGTCGCGACCCCCTTGGGAGATAGCTGTCCAGTAACGTAGAGTGAATAGAACAGTTTTTTTTTTAATTTTAATAATTTCAGACTTAACACCAGGTGCAAAGAGATCCCAGTGCATTACTCGTCGCATATTTGTTCGATTATGCATACAATCCGGAAAAGTGTGCGTAAATTTCAGCAAACCGGGTGGATAAGAAATGCGAAAACATCTGTGTGGGTGTTCGTAGAGTTCGTACTGCGGAAAACATTGTTGCTGTTTGGTAAAGTATGGCAGAAGAGCCGTCAACCTCGACTCACCTTCGTGCTCAACAAGTTCACATCTCACACACCTCGCTGATTCCAATTCTGAGAAAAGGCTTGGATTTATACACTTACCAGGTTCAGTTATCTTAAGTACTAAAGCCTAAGGACCATCTGAAGCTTGGTCAAGATGCGGACTGATTGTTCGAACACACTGAAAGTGGATCTTGAATTTCTGAAGAAACTCATTATTCGAGATGTGGCACACTTTTATCTCAGTGGAATCCGTCGACAAGCTGAAATGCTACATTTGGGCAAATAAGAATCCGAGAGTGCTAGTAGAAGAGCCGGTCCATCCGCAAAGAGTGACTGTTTGGTTCAGTGGTCGGCCAAACAGTTATTGTGACTGGTGGTCGCTATCGCGAGATGATAACAAACTTTTCATGGTCGGAAATGGAATATATGGATCTCCGATCTGGACGATATGTGGTTCAAACAAGATGTTACCACGAAGTTTCGTTGGACTTCCATCGTCTTGAAGTGGTTGTTGATCTCACAACGTTTCAATAGCTGTGTATCTGCTATCGTCATCAGGTGAATCATAGGAAATTCAGATTATCCCTCGTATTTATATTACTTAACCGGTCATGCGTCGTCGTCCCTGGCGGTTGGTTACCGGTGATGCGTAGCGGCAGAAGCCGAAGAAGAGCTTGCCAAATATTTTTAATTTGGACACTGGGCTCGCTAATTATATTTTCGTTCGAGATTATATATGCTGTACCAGTGATTTTATGGTGTTCGGTCCATGCGTGATTAGCTAGCCCAGACTTCGTTACCTCCGCCCTTTGAGTAGCTGTGCGGTGTTCCTTAATCCTGGTGTCCAGCGGTCGCTTTGTCTCTCTGATGTAAAGATTGCCACATTCACACGGTATGCTGTATATACAGTTATTTGGTATTTCTGGCCCACGTTCTTGTTATCATGCTCCTCAAGGTGTTGTTGCTTTTGAAGATCATTCTGATTCCATAGCTGCGTTCAATTCTTCTAAGTTTCTCCAACAAGCCTTTCGTATACGGTAATAGTAGAGTTGCTACCGTGGTGTTTTCTTCCTGCCTAGGTGATTTGTTCAGCTCTTCAAACGCCTTGGTAATGATCGTTTCCGGATATCCATTCGCCAATAGGTCTTCTCTAAGTTTCACTTGTTCTTCTTTGAGGGCTTCTGGTGTGCTACAGATATTTTTGGCTCTATGCTGATGGGTGGTTGGAATTTTAGTGAAGGTATAATCCTGTATGGGTAGCCTTCCTGTAGACTGTTGTTTGGATTCCGGTCCTTTGGCACTTTACATCAAGGAATGGTAGACACCCACTCACTTCCATCTCTATAGTGAATCTAATGGATGATTGGGATTGGTTCAGGTGCTCCAGGAATGTCTGTAGTTCTGTCTCTCCGTGTTGCTAAATAATGAAGGTGTCATCGACATACCTCAACCATAGCTTAGGCTGCTCCTCGTACCTCCTCAGTGCCTGTTCTTCGAACCATTCCATGTAGATGTTGGCAATGGTTCTTGCAGGAAGTTCTGAAAGTAGCAGTTTTTGAGGCAACATTCAAGTAAGTCCATGATTGAGTCTATTGGCAGCTCCGTCCTCTCCATCAATGTTTCGTCTTCAGTAAGTTTCTTTCTCACTATGTTGAGAGATTCGTCTAGTGGTACGTTCGTGAAAAGGTTTTCAACGTCGGGAGTATTACTAAGCGATTTTTTGGCATAAGTTCCATGGATCCGATGATTTCGACAAAGTGCTTTGAGTCCTTGACATGCGATGATGTTTTTCCCTTCAAAGTTTGGATGATTGGTAGAAGAAACTTCGATAGTGCTGCTGTTGGTGAGCTGCGCGAACTTGTAATCGGTCTGAGAGGTACTTCAGCCTTGTGTATCTTGGGTTAGGTCCATAAAGATGTGGTGGTTTGCTGTGATGTGGCGTCAATTTTCTCCTTGTCTCGGGTAGAATGTATTCAGCATGATCTCTGAGACTGTTGTAAGTTTTTCGTTCTATTTTAGAAGTTGGATCAGTAGGCAGTGGCTTGTATTTTCCCTTCGACAGTACTCCGTCGATTTTCTTGTTGTATTCCGTTCTGTCCATCATGATAGTGGCATTTCCTTTGTCAGCTGGTAGAATGATGATAGATTTGTCGTCCTTAAGGAATGAGTTACATTGTCTAATAACTTCAGACTAACAAGATGTTGCCACTTGCCACACAGCTAACGAAGCAAGGCCTTCTTTCTTTGGGGTTATTTGAATGAAAGTCGGCATATTAACGGTATTTAACACATAATTTTAAGTGTTAAATAATATATTCAACACATAATTGCCATGATAAGAAAATAAAATTGAAATATTTTCCTAAATACTCTGCCTTATTAAGGTTATCCCAGATTCTTTGCATAAAATTTCAGAAATCAGGATTCATCCCATATCATTACCGCTAATCTAGATAAAGGTTTTGCAAAAAATCCTCCAACTAATCAGAAGTATTGGCTTGCGAAACAAAGTAAAGAAACGAAACACGCAATAGAGCCGGGCGCCCCGCATTGTGTTTTCGCTAAGCCGTCTCGTATCGCATTGCACATTGAAGTAAGGTAGGTCAAGTAGAGGATAAACTTTATCGACGTTGCTACGTTCTAGGTTCGGGTAAGTGCCGGACGATTGCGGCTGGCTATGGACACCAGCTACTTGGCTATGATTGATGATATGGTGAACGTCTTATCAGATGTTTGATAGAGCTGCCAAAATGTTCAAATATCGCAGTTCACTTATTAACAAATAAATACAAAGTCGAATTGTAAGAATAACCTTTAACGATCAAAGACGTAATTAACTTTAGATTTATTACCTATTTAATATTATGTAATGTTTATTGGCAGCACTTCCAACGGAAACTTCATTGGGATATATTGGATTCAAACAATGAAAGAGAAATCAATAAGCTTGATGTCATTTCGAATGTACTTGAAAATTTTCCAAAGATATTAATAATCCGCTCATATTGATAGTTTCGCTAAGATAAGATACATTTTGTAAATAATCTGCGGGCGTTGCAGGGTAGAATGTTTGAACTGAAAATATCTATGATGTGTTCATGGTCTCTTGTCTGAATCCTTTCCTAAAGGAAATACTAACTCTGTTATTTTAAATGCAAGCAAAACAATCTCACATGGTCTGCACTTTGTTCTTCACAAAATAGCTTGAAGAGGCGCTCACATTTGGCACTGTCTTTAATAGCATTAACACATTTTATTACTGACTATAGTACTTCATTTAGAACAGGCGAGATGTTTTTAGCTACTAGCCTATGAATAACACAATGCATAAGGATTATTTCCTTCGCATCTTTCATCAATTTTAAGGAGCTATTTTTTTGCCCATCATATTAGGAGCACCATCTGTAGCACAAGATTTCATTGGTATATAATTGACATCTAGTTTTTTAGCTTATTATATATACTGCCTCAATGTCTCTCAGAGTTGATTCATCCATTTGCACTGAGAAATTTCATATTTTCAGCTTTTCAACAAGTTGTTTTTCAATATCTTCACTCATTTCGTCTATTCTTCTGCTAACAGTATTGTTACTGAGTGACATAGCTTTTACATATTTGTCATTTTTTTAAGAACCGTTTTAAGAAATGCTGATATTGACGGTTTTATTAAATTCTCTTCTATAGTATGATCTTTCCAGTTTCAGCGATGATTAAAGAAATTTGATAACTAGCCTCAAGAACACGATTATTAGTTGAAGTATGAGCAGTAAAGAGACTTTAATATTGTTCTCTTTTCAAAATTGTTCTTTAAAGTTTTAAAGTAATTCAAATCTGATTTAATATGAGCACTATGTTTTGCCTTCAAATGCGCCTCAAGACGACCTCGTTTCATTGATTCGATGGTCAAGCATTGCTGACATAAAAGACATCGTGGACAGCGGGTATGAACTCAAATTTTAGATATTCCTCCGAATATTTACGAAGTTTTATTCTTGCCTGCACCACTCATTTTACTATGGTCTATAAGAAATAAATCTAAGATCAATTAAAAACTAAAATTAAAGTATTTGTTAAAATTAATTTAGATAGATAGATAGATAGATAGATAGATAGATAGATAGATAGATAGATAGATAGATAGATAAATAGATAGATAGATATTCCTTTATTTATACTACAAAGCCAAGTTTGGCATAGTACAATGTCACAGAATACACAAAAGAATTACACAGTTACATATTTCAAATAAATACAAATTTTTTTACCTCAGTCTTACCCTGTCTGGATCATTAAAGAAGGCCTTATTGACTAAATACTTTGTTAAAAAAAAAAATTTTGGCTTGAGGCAGGTTTCGAATACATTCAGGCACACTATTAAATATTTTTGTAGCCATATATGTCACATTTTTCTGAATATAACTGAAATTATATTTTTGTGGGATCAAAATAGACCTATGTCTTGTTTCATAGCTATGACTCAATGCATCTCCTTCAAAAAGATCCTTATGTTTATGGACAAACATAAAGCAATCAATAATGTACATACTAGTTAACATCATGATTTTATTACTTATGAACACAGGCTTACAGCTATCTCATTTTTTCATTTGAAATATACTTCTGATACATCTTTTCTGAAGTAAAAATATTCTCTCAACTTCGGTGGAGTTACCCCAGAAAATTAGTCCATATCTTATTTTTGATTGGATATATGCATGATATGCTGACAGTGCTGCTTCACGGCTAATATTCTGAGCTACAGTTCTTAGTGCATAGCAATATTTAGATATACTTTGAGCCACACTCCAGACATGCGCCCTCCAGTCCAGGCTTTTATCAATATTTAGCCCCAAAAAAGAAACTTGTCCTGAAGGCTGAATATCTGTATTTCTATATGAAAAAGTGAAAGTGTGGTCTTTTTGGTTACCAAATAAAATACATTGTGTCTTTGACATATTTAACAAAAAGTCATGGACCGAGAAGTACATGTCTAGAGTGTGGCACGCCCTTTGCACACTTGTCAGAAGTCTATCCGAGTATTCTTCACTATATATTAATGTTGTATCGTCTGCAAACAGAACTGTGAATTCATCAGTTATATTGATAAGTTCGTTAGTATAAATGATGTATAATAGGGGCCCTAAAATCGAGCCCTGGGCGACACCTCTCGTAATACAAATTTTGGTTGAGATTATCTGTCTACCACACGTCATATTCAAAAACCTATTGAGTGCGATTACTTAAATATGAGTTTAATAGATGGAAAGCGTTTCCTCTAATGCCATGACTCTCTAATTTTTTACAAAGTGTTAGATGATTCACACTGTCAAAAGCTTTTGACAGGTCCATACACATACCTAAGGTAAGTATTTTACTATTTATAGAGTCTATAATTTCATCAATAGCCTGATATATCGCTCGTATAGTTGACTTTCCACTGCGAAATCCATTCATAATGTGAGATAGAGTAAAGGTAGGTATACTAAATAATGCATCTATACTATTATAAAATTGTTTGTTTGTTTGTTTGTTTGTTCGGGATTACGTAAGAACTTCTTAACTGATTTTGCTGAATCTTTTTTTGTTGCGAAGCCTATAGTTTGACTTAAAATCTGGTAGACATTTTAGTAGTTAAACAAAGCGGTTTCTGGAGCGGAAGTGGGCATAAAGGTAACCAGTCATCGAGTTCTCGCCGGGAGCTGCTGCCGAGCTGTTGGTAGTTGTTGTTTGGATAAGAAGAAGACATTGGGAAGAAGAAGAAGACATTGGGGGGTGGTCGTAGGGGTGCGCGAAAGACATTTGGGTGTGTCGCAGAGGTGCGTGCCATCTGTTGTTAATAAATGAAAGCAATTGTATTGTGGGTTGCAGAGTGCACGCCATCTGTTGATGGTTGTGGTGGTTACAAAGAAAAAAAGCTAAATACTTGGCCGGGTATCGAACGCGGCTTGCCTGATTACAAAGTCAGGTGTCCACCGAGCTGCGCTAATGCGGTTAATCGAGAAATGTTTATTTGAAAAGGTATAGTACATGCCCGTTGGGTGGGCGCGGGTTTTTGGGCGTTGTTCGGTTAGATATTTGGGGGCTGGATGGGGGGATATGATATTTTGTTGTCTGTAAAAAAATTTAAAATCTTGGTATTTTGTTGTCTGTAAAAAAATTTAAAATCTTTTGCTTAAGCCTGCATGCGCGAGAACGTCCACTCCTTCGAGTCTATAGTTATCGTAAGCGACCGCCTACCTGCGCAAGAACGGCAACTCCTTCGAGACTCTGATTTTGTCGGATGATTCAAGGCATTGAACGCCTGCAGGCGCAAGAACGTCCACTCCTTCGAGTCTATAGTTTTCCTAAGCGAGCGCCTACCTGCGCAAGAACGGCAACTCCTTCGAGTCTCTGATTTTGTCGGATGATTCAAGGCCGAGCGTAATAATTTTGAGACTTGGAAAAATTTGTTTCAAGCGTCTGAAATTTAATTAAGGTGAAAATAATGGATATATTAAAACTAGACAACTGTTTAAATATCTTTATTAGCATATAGTATATTATGAATTTTCAGAGCATCCTTAATAATTAAAGCTATATTTTGTTTTGTTTTTGTACAATATATAGTAAGGCCGCCATCATCCAACCACATAGTCAAATCCAAAGAAATACCATCAGAACAAAGCTGGCAATCATCCCATACAGTGTCAGGTTCATCCTTTCCATGTGAAGGATCGTTATGGAAACCATATGCAAATTCCAAGTATTTTTTAAGCACCGTGTAACTCTCCACCGTTAAATGTATAATTGTTTCACCAATTTTGAGAGTGGTCTCGGTATCGGTAATATTAATTGTTAAAATTTCTGGTACTGCAGTTGTTAAAACGTCTGGTACCACGTAACATCCATTTTTGGGATTTAGCTTTCCAGTTAAATCTTTCTGCTGTATAGTTCTCGTTGGCACTGCACTCATATTAAATCTTTCTTGGTCATCAAGTAAACTTTTCAAATTAATGACTGGATTGTTACAGCTTCAACTCAAGACTGAATAAAATAAATACATTCTTTTAACTTATTGTCGTGAGTGTGTGACGACAGCAAACACTACAAACATTAGATTTTTGTGGCTATAGGTGCAGTCTTACTCAATCCACTATGAATAAAAGGTGTGGAATATGTTTGGAAGAGATAACTAATAATTTTGGGCTATTGCCAAATTGTAACCATTGTTTCTGCTTTCCATGCGTAAAAAGATGGCATCAAAATAAAGACTTTGAATTGAATATTCGCAGAGGCTGTCCAGAATGCCGTATTGTGTCTCCTTATGTCTATCAATCTGAGGTTTATTACCAGAAAGCGGAAAAAGATCGTTATATAGCTGAGAAAAACGAAAAAATGAAGAAAATGCGATGTAGGTATTTCCGAAAAAGCAAACCCAAATGTCCGTTTGGAAACACTTGCTTGTTTAGCCATCGATTACCAAATGGGGTAGAAATAGATATAGGGCCACCTCAAATGAAACGTGCAGGTATGGGCGGTCGTACTGATTTCATAGAGGCTCAGTTCACACGTGGAGGAGGTAGAACTCAGCGCCCAGCAATAGGAGGACTCCCAGATACTTTTAGTTTACTCCTGGTGGAACCAGGAATTTTTTACGTCTTGAGAGATGAATAAAAACCTGTATTTATTTAAAAATTCATGCCAATAAAATCATAAATGTATTTAAAAATTCCTGATAATAAATTCTCAAATCATAAATCTGTATTTATTTAAATGTAATGTTAATAAAATCGAAAAATAATATAAATCATGAATCCGTGATTATTTAAAAATTCCTGATAATAAATTCACATTATATCTGGTATTTTAGATATCAAAACCACAAACCGGAAATTTCCTGATAATAAATTCACATTATATCTGGTATTTTAGATATCAAAACCACAAACCGGAAATGATGACCGCAGTGAAAGGAAACTGTCATATCTTGTTTACGCTAATTGAAACCGAGCTAAATAAATTTACAGGAAGCTGTGGTTTGATTAGGTTATCATGTTGTTTGCAGCAACAAACTTTTGCAGGAAGTTCCCATATGATAAGCATTAATTAGTTGTTTTTCTAGAACTAACGGAAATTTCGTTATACGCAAATGACGTAGTTCGATGCTGATAAATAAAATAATTGCGAATTTTTATTTCATTGTTAATTCAACTCTCAAAGAGATCAGATATCAACTACAGTGATTGTGTTTGTGCTTTGTGAAATTAACTGTTAATTCAACTTGCAAAGTGTATCTAGTGATAGTGTGTGTTGTTCAAAAAACATTATGTGAGTATTTACTTAATTTCATTTATGTTAATTTGCTTTTAGTATTTTGTGACTGCCCTTCAAAATATTTGAAATTAATAGAGTATTTTTTTCGAATTGAATATTTTCTGCCCGCTTTTCAATTCAATGTTCTAGTTCCAACTTTTGTTAATTTGCATCTAATATTTTGTGTGTGTCTTTCAAAAATTATTAGCAGTGTTTGGATTCATTATAAATTTGTAGTTTTGTTATTCGAATCAGGTAGTTTCTGTCTGCTTTTCTTAAAAATTTCAATGTTCTATTCCTAAATTTTTGGTAATTTGCTTCCAATATGTTGCGCCTGTCTTTCAAAAATTATTAGAGTTTAGACGCAACCAAGTTCATAGTATTTAATTTTTGTTATAGAAAATGGATTTTTTGAAAGAACTTAATGCAGTTTCCTCCGCAGAGATTGACAACAAGCCGGCAATAAAAATTCAAGACTTGCAGCTTAACCAGAAGTATCGAATTCTGGCAGCCAAACTGGTCAACCCAAGATACGGCGAAACCATCTTACTTGAATTAGAGGACCACGTAACCTTCCTGCCGAAACGGGTCACTCAGGTATATAAACCACACCTAGACAAATTTGGCGGTGGAAAGTTCCACATCGAATTCATCGGGCTGCAGCAACTTGGAGGCAAACTACAACCCCGAGTGCTTTTTCAAATTTCTGCGGAGTGAATATAAAAGAATTTAGTTGTAAGTTTTTATTTTAAATTTTGCATGCTTCAGTTATACTTTTACTGTTAATATTCCATTGATATTTCTCAAGTTTGTAATAGTTTATTATATTGTTATACGAGTAAAAATGAATTCAGAGGCTATAGCGAATATTAGTACCGATATTATTAACAAGTTTAGATTAGCATCAAATATAATTTTCTCAAAGAAACGTTGCTCTCCAGAGCAAATATCTAGCTGGCTGAAATTAAGTAAAAAACAATTAATTTTATGTAACAGAGCTATTCGTGAATCAGATTTACATATAGGAACTTTGAATAAGCTTCAGTCTGAAATTAGTCATATAAAAAGATTTAGAAATGATTTGAAAAATTATGCTAACATCAAAAGGGGTGGGGGAATTGGTGAGAAGTCAAAAAGAAGTGATCGCGTTAAATGGTATGATGTAGAGTCAGCGTTTCGCTCACGTGTTCGAACAGGAGTAATCATTAATCTCATTCATATCAATATTTTTAAATTTTTAGATGATGCATTTTTCCTTTTTAAGGCGCGCATAAATAATACTTTGAAAACAATGCCTACTCTTAAAGTAAATACAACCTTTTGTGGTGAATTCATAAAGAAATCTGGAATGGTGGAAATTATGGAATATAAATATTTTAATACGAAAAACGCGATAATAGATAGGGGTACAGATTTGAATGGGTGGTTCTATGAACACATTCGGAATGAAATTTTACGTAAATTAGAGGAATTTCAGGAAAAGGCATCAGGATGGAGTTTGTATAAAGTTCTAAACTTAGAAATAAACATAAATAAATTTGAAATTGGAAATGGAGCCTCATCTTTCATAAGATTACCAGAATCAATTTCTAAAAAACATGCTGTAATCAATATTAAGAACTATGATGATGATCTTTGTTTTTTATACAGCGTTATTGCTCATTTGTACCCTACAGCCATTAATGTTGATAGAATATCAGCTTACCCCGAGCCATCTACTGTATTAAATCTAACTGGTTTGACATTTCCTATGACTTTACAGCAAATTACTAAGTTTGAGAAACTTAATAATATTTCTATTAATGTATATGTCTTAGAATTGATAAAAACAAAAGATAATGAGTATTATCAAACAGTTCCAGCTCGAATCACTAAATGTAAGTTAGACAAACATGTCAATCTCTTAATGATTCAAAATAAATATGTTCCTAAAATCAATGATTTCGAAAATGTAGAAATAACAGCAAACGACGTGGAAATAAAATATCATTTCTGCCTAATTAAAAATTTATCACGTCTTGTTTCAAATCAACTTAGCAAGCATAAAAGTAAAAAATTAATATGCGATCGTTGTCTAAATTATTTTAGTGACTCCAGCAGCCTTGAGAGCCACATTGAATATTGTAAAAATGTAAATAATTGCAAAATATCTTTTCCTAAGAAGGCGGTAGTTGAGTTTAATAATTTTTCATTCAAGGAAAGGCTTCCTTTTATTGTTTATGCAGATTTTGAGTCGATACTTTTACCAATTTCCGATACTACTTCTACCAAAACTCATAAATATCAGCAGCATTCAGCCATATGTGCTGGTTATTATTTCAAATGTTCCTATGATGACTCTTTTTCGTACTATAGGAGCTTCACGGGCTCTAACTGTATGGAGTGGTTCACCAATGAAATGGCAAACTTGACAAAGTTCGTGCAGTCCAAACTAGCCGATGTTGTACCTCTCAATGTGGAGGTTAGTCTCAAAGATGCATCTGGCACATGTCATATCTGTGAGAAGCCCTTTTTACCTCAAGATAAAATCGTTAGAGACCACTCTCACCTTTCCGGTGCATTTAGAGGCTATTCACATAATTATTGTAACCTCAGGTACCGAGAGTCTTTCATAGTTCCAGTAGTGTTCCACAACCTAAGTGGATACGACTCCCACTTTATAATTAGAGATCTCGCCAAGCATGATCAAATAACTCTTGTACCAATCAATAAAGAGAAGTATATTGCCTTTACTAAACATGATAAGGACACAAAAATAAAATTTAGATTTATCGACTCATTTAGATTTCTGGGATCTTCTTTGGATGAGCTGGCATCCACTTTAAAAACCAATCAATTTGTTAATTTAACTTCAATCTTCAATCATGTGTCGTTAGCGAAACTAAAGATGCTAAAACGAAAGGGAATCTTTCCTTATGATTATGTTGATTCATTGGAAAAATTAAGTGAAACCCAATTACCGCCTATAGAGAATTTTTATAATAAATTGAATGACCAGAACGTTTCTCAAGCTGATTACGAACATGCTAAAAGAGTATGGGATTCCTTTGAATGCCAAACCATTCGCAACTACATGGAGTTGTACATGAAAGTGGACATTCTTCTTCTAACTGACGTGTTTGAAAATTTCCGTGATAGGGCCCATCAAACATATGACTTAGATCCAGCCCATTGTTACACTCTACCTGGATATTCTTGGCAGTGTATGCTCAAGTACACAAGTTGCCAATTGGAAATTCTTCAAAATGTTGACATGCTGATGTTCATTGAACGTGGAATACGTGGAGGTATTTCCCAATGTTCTAATAGGTTTTCCGAGGCGAATAACAAGTATATGCCCAATTATAATCCTAATAAACCCTCCAAATTCATTTACCACGTAGACGCTAATAATTTATATGGATATAGTCAAAGTCAACCCTTACCCTACGGGGGATTCCAATGGTCTGCTGATACCAACATCGATGTCACTCAAATTCCCGATGATTCAGACATTGGTTATTTTTTGGAAGTTGATCTGGAGTATCCCAAGCATTTGCATGATCATCATAAAGACCTTCCCTTCTGTCCGGAGCGCCGCACCCCTCCCGGCTCTAAACTTCCCAAACTCATGACTACCTTGCATGACAAGGAAAAATATATTATTCACTATAGAAATCTGAAACAAGCTCTTGAGAATGGCATCATTCTCAAACACATTCACCGGGTGTTGAAATTCAAACAGTCTCCGTGGCTCAAGTCCTATATCGATCTAAATACTTCCCTAAGAGCTCAGGCGACTAATGATTTTGAGAAGAATTTGTTCAAATTGATGAATAACGCAGTCTTCGGTAAAACTATGGAGAATATCCGAAAGCATCATATCGTTAAACTAGTCAACCATTGGGAAGGTCGATACGGTGCTAAAAATCTTATTGCTTCCCCAGCATTTCACAGTCGCACCATATTCGATGATGAGTTGATGGCAATTGAGTTAAACAAAACTGATTTGCTCTTCAATAAACCTCTGTATATCGGGTGCGCAATTCTGGAACTTTCAAAAATCCTAATGTATGACTTCCTCTATGATTTCATTTATAAAAAGTACCCTCGTCATCTAGCCAAACTTCTATACATCGATACTGATTCATTTTTGCTTGAGATAATTTCTGATGATATATATGAAGAGCTCGTCAAACCCAATCTCCATCGTTTCGACACATCAGACTATCCCCCCGATAATATCTACAACATCCCACTAGTTAATAAAAAGGTGCTTGGTTTAATGAAGGATGAGGCTAAGGGCTACATTATTTCACATTTTGTAGGCCTCCGTTCGAAAATGTATACCTACCTAATCCTAGGAGGAAAATGCATCAAAAAGTCAAAAGGCGTAAAATACAATGTAGTTAAAAATAGTATTACGTTTGATGATTACCTCTATTGTTTGCAAGAAAACCAGCAAACTATTGCTTCCCAACGCTGTATTAGATCATATGCTCATAACATATTTAGTGTAGAGCAGACAAAAATTGCCCTCAGTCCTTTTGATGACAAGCGCTATCTGTTAAAAGACTCATATGATACTTTACCCTGGGGCCACTACAGCCTCTAAATTAATTTTACTTTCAAGATATATGTATAAGTAATATTTGATGTAGTTATGTTAGTAGTCTATGTTTATTTATTTTAAATAAAACAGCATATTGGTAACTTTGTCTTTTATTTTTAGCATACATATATTTTTAAATAACCTGCAATTTTCCGTCTACATATGCAGCAATGATCTATTTTCAGAGAACAATCAAAGCAACTAGCAAAGTGTCTGCAGGCATAAAAACAATTGTCATTTCATTAGTTAAGCAAATTTTACAAGTATTATGATTAGAGTCAGTGTGGGGATTTGGTGGGCAGTCTCTAAGCAATAAACATTTAGCTGATCCCTTTTTGTGAAGCTCTGTAATATCATCACAAGGTAAGAGATTCTTGAGCTCTAAGCCACAGCAATGACAAGTGATCCTGTCACCGTAGCCCGTGTAAAAGAAGCCGGCGTTGACAAGCTCGGCGGGTGTCTGCTTCAAGGCAATAGGCCAGTCTTTGAACGTCTCAAGTCTGCTCTCAAATGTCACTTTGCTTTTATGTCTGATAGGTCTGGTGATGTGGTAAGTGTCATCAAAATCAAAAAAGCGACAATATGGATTCCAGTCCAGATGATCGGCAACAGGGTCATCACCATCTTCCCAGTTGAAACCACGTGTATCACAAAATGGACATTCAACAGCATCATTTAAGCTGCCATCGGATTCTATTGCATCTTGTCGGTAGATAAACCCTGCTCTTGCTAACTTTTCAGCAGGGAAGTTGGAAGGCCAGTTTTCAAAGGTACGTAATCGATTTTCGTATATTTGGAAGTATTCTCGACACTCCATGGTGTAGAACTGATGAAATAAACAACAATGTTTTTAATTTATAAGCATTTATTCAATTTTTCTAATGTCAATATCTCTTAAAATAATGTTTTTATAATAATAAATATGTTCTTTTAATGCAATACATAATGGAGACCTGTCATCTAAACAAAATGGTTTTAACAATTTTTCAATCGGTAAACGATTTAGTAAATTTGACCATAAACATATTTCATCTATTATTTTATAATAAAAAGTACAGTAATTTAAGCGCTCCAAATAAATTATTTTACTTGAGATAATAGGGTTAATAGCTAAGAGTTCAATCACATCACTATAATCCAAATAGAGCGCGCAAATGTTTTTCATCACCAACACTTGTTTGACGTCTTCATACTGGATCTGGGATAGATGGAGACAATCTCCGCAGGTCACTGGGGCAGCAAACTCTGGAGGTGTGGCATTTTCAAAAAAGTTTGTTTTCAGGAGCTTGAGCTCAATGATGACATCCTCCCACTCGTACATAGTCATTACAATTTTCGTTGGTGTTCCAGCGGCTACAGGTGTTTTTTGCAAGATAACCACTGGAGAATAGGATCTTGCAGGACTGAGTGCACATTGAACATCATACTCTGAACTCAGTAATGGAAATCTCGAATGCAGCAAGTAATAGTCTTCCTTTTTGGCAGCTTCATCATACATTTGTAACACTCTATCCAAGTCCGCACTGTAACTGATAGTGGAATCACTACTATAACCACTATCCATGGTTTCAAAACTGCTGATACTACTCATTTTCACAAATCACTCGAGAGGTAAACTGGGACTGGGAATATATGTAGGGAATTTTCACAATTTTATAGTTGTACCCCTTCCACTACCTGATTGCGGTTGATTTCAATTATGTGTTCCTACGCCAAGATGGAAAAGTAGATCTCTTGTTGCTAATGGCTCCTCTGTTCCCCATCACCATCATCATATATGTAAGGCTTTTAAATATTGCATCACTTGTTGTTTTTCACAATAAAATTTGATATCTTTCTGTAATCGTTTAAGTTTGGTGATATGTTGACTTAAACTTTTCGAATACTTTACAGTGATGTTTTCACCCTGAGTCTTCATTTTGCAATGCAAGCACATGTCTATATTTATGATAATTTATTATCAATTTATGATTGACCTTGGTGTTATAGTTTGTTTTCAGTGCCAATCCAACTGTCGTGGCTCGAATCAAACCCAAGTCACCGAACTTTAACCTTGTTGCCTTTTCGTTGCAAAATTTTCTCAACGAGATACACATCAGGATAGGCAGCCTTTTGCAATTCTTCTTCGTAAAAGCTCCCTTGAATCGGTGTACCAGACATATCTTCCAAACTATACGTAACTGGATTAGTTATTTTAACCTGCGTAATTTTAAACAATTCCGTACTCCAGCTGGGAAGGTAACCTTTATCAAAAACGTGCTTGGTTTTACTTATTCGCACAACATCTCCAACTTTCAGTTTTCTTGGCCCAGCAATTTTCAGGTTATTGTATACTTTAATATCTCGAGCGTTTTTCCTATTAATGTCCACAGGTCTCATCTTTGTCTTGGAATGTTTTTGATGGTTGTAGTCCTTAACGATTTCCTGTAGAATATCTATCCATTTGTAGGTGCCGTTCAAACTAAAGTACTTGTAGAGCCGTTCTTTCAGCGTTCTAATTACTCGTTCAGCTATTACGGCTTTCAGTCCACTAAATGTACTATAATGATTGATTCCGTATGACTTCATTAGTTTCTGAAAGCAACTATTGTAGTATTCCTTACCCTGGTCGGTTTGTAGATTTTTCGGGTGCCGTCCTTCCTTGAGAATACTCTCAAAGGCACGAGTTACCTCTTCACCGGATTTCGTTTTGAGCGGTCTCGTCCACACGTACTTTGAAAAGCAATCAATCACCACGAGGAAGAACTTGAAATTACGATTGGATTTTGCATAGAGATCCATTTGTGCGAGGTCCGACTGCCAGGAGTCATCGAAACCTTTAATTATTACACGCCGGCGAGGAAACTTTCGTCTCACAGGTCTATGCAGTTCCTTAACAACTTGAACTTTTTCTTTGGAATGTTTCGCTATAGGAGCCATCTTGTATACTGCTTAAAAATAGACAAAGGCATGTTTTTATTGATCCTAATGATGCTTTTTAATTGCAGCAATACTGTCTGCGATTGCTTCAAGTTTTTGATTTTGGTCCAAGATTTGATTTGCAATATCATCATGTAGTTTTTGCATGTCTCGGTATAGCTCAGGCACTACTTTTGTCATCTTGTCTCTAAGTTCAGTTAGATCAGAAAGATCTTTAGCCTTATCCTTTCGAACAATATTTAATACTTCTGCTGCATCAACACCTTTAGGAGCTTGTTTCATAGAAAGTTCCAGATCGTTTATACGTTTTTCCTGTGATATACGGTTGTCATTAAACGAGGCTTCAAATTTTGTGATGGTTTCCTTATATTCTTTCCGAGCAGATTCCAACTGAGCTTCTAATGTATTGAATTTAGAAATGAGAAGCGATATATTTTGTAGTTGGGTTTCCATAGCTTGTTCGGTTTTCAATATGCGAGTATTCATTGCAGCAAAGTTTTGAGCTCCACGTTCCTCGCTAACCTTTTCGTTTTGCTTAAACACAGATAAGGTTTGCTGAACTTCACCAGTGTAGTTGCTGAAAGCTATTTGAAAATCACTATGTATTTGCTGAAGTCCGTTTGCTATTTTCTTATCAACGTACTGCTTGTTGGCGGCATCCATAGCCTTCGTCGGTACTTCGACATTGGTAATTTTCAGCTTCTCAGCATCGATATTTCCCTCCGCGGTAAAAGAAAAAGGTACTTTCATAAAAGCTAGGTTATGTGATTTTGATGACATTAGTTGCTGATGGGCACTACGCCCAAACTTGTTTAAAGTCATCGTGAAACTGACATGTTTGCCATAGGATAAGGAATAATATACACTTTCAAGTTCGAAATTTATTTATCTCGTATAATATTAGCTTCCTTAAGTTCATTTAAAATGGCAATTATTTCGTTGTCGTGAGAGGTGTTGCCTGCTTCCTTGGATGCAATCAGTAGTTTCAGCCGTTCAACCAATTCGTTGGGATCATCCCAGTAGACGTATTCCATTGGCTTGTTATTGTAAGTTAATTCCATACCAGTTCCAGCAAAACGTTGCTTTTTTTCAAGGGAGGAAACATTGGCTTTATAATTTCAGTATATTTATATAGACTTGAAGCTTTCAAACGACCTGCTGCATTCTTGTGTGCTGATGTCATTACCAACACTCTTCGGTACGCTTCTAAATCATCGGGAGCATAATCAGGTGACTTGTAAAATATTAGTTGATATAACCCTGGAGTACCTCGAAACTGTAACCCATCAACGATAATGTGACCAGTACTACGACTGAAATTGATTTCCTTTTGCCCAAGAAACCATTTGGAACTTGCAGCGTCATATATAGGTCCATATATGTTGTCAATAACATCGCTTTTAGTGATATATTCTTCAAGATATTTGTGTGCAACTGGAGGATACTGATCCATGTAGTCCTCTATTGCTTCTTTAGAGAGATTACCGGGATCCTCGTAAAAGGTTTCGTTCTCCACCTCATCATCATCATCATTGGTGTGCATACTAGTTTCAGCGATTGGTTCTT
The DNA here is from genome assembly GCA_034190945.1 of Octodonta nipae. Lineage (NCBI taxonomy): Eukaryota > Metazoa > Arthropoda > Insecta > Coleoptera > Chrysomelidae > Octodonta > Octodonta nipae. The sequence continues at coordinate 74,887,796 of CM067223.1, read as the reverse complement.
CATCGAGGTATTGTGTCTCTTCCAACTCATGTTTTTTGACTGATGGCAGCTCCTGCACTTCTTGTTTAATTACCTCACGCTTAATGGTCTGTGTTGGTATCTTAGTGAGAACTTTTGCCGTAGTTTAGGCAATATCTTGTAGCGGTGTCATTACCGGTCTAAAAAGTTTATTCAATGTTTCATCATGTTCCGACTTTCCCAGCTTCAGACTAAGATATTTCTTGCGAATAGAACGTGCCAATTGCTTGATCTTTTTCTTTCGAGCAGTGGCAGCAATGTTGCTACTCAATGAAGACATTTTTATCAACTAACAGCAATCATCTTTATTGAACCTTTATATATTTATCGAATCCTTTACGGTAGCGGCCATCATTCAAGTTGAAGTCCTTAGCTATTGTAATAAAGCCAAAACGATTTTGCCAGCATTCCGAACACATTGTCTTAAATTTATCATAGTCCATGTCGGGAGACACGTGCTCATCAAAGACGTGCTTCAAATTTACCTCATCTTGTCTGAATATGACAATTACGTTGCAATTGTCTCGAATCAGTTGTTTAGGTATTTTGCTATACGTTTGGCATAAATATATTGAATCGATATTCCTGTGCCTTCCCATCGAAAAATAATTCTGAATCTTGTTTTGTTTATCACCATTCACATCATCGAAAATGAATACTGAACATTCGCGTGCCTCACTCAGATCAATTACTTCTTCGTTGTCTTTAAAGGGAAAATACGATACACCTTTAACCAGCTTGAGAACGTCTTGTAAGAGCTGGTACTTTGGTTGGTAGAGTGACTTGGAATAGATGTAGACGTTCTCGAATCGTAGGCCGTTTTCATTGAATAGCAGTGATAACGATGCGTTGGTCTTTCCGCAACCACTAGGTCCACAGAATGCTGCTCGTAGGGAATTTGGTAACAATTGTCCGTGTCGACTTGCTGATGATGGTGATTCTTCGACAAAGTCCAAATTTTCGATAGGCAGTTGGACATCTTGTTGCTTCATATACATCTTACGATATACTGACATCATCCTTATTGTGTATACTAATTAAATACAGCAGTCTATCTCAGTTTCAATCAGTGTCATGCTAACTCCCAAAGGAGGTAGTCTACTGAATAGTGCAATCAATAAATTACCATTTGAACTACATCTACCTGGTTATCAGTTTTGTGGACCCGGTACAAAACTTCTAGACCGTCTCTCCAAGGGTCAGCAGGGAATCAATAAGACAGACGCTGCTTGTCGAGCGCACGATATCGCCTACAGTAAATACAAGTCTTTGGCGGATCGTCATAAGGCTGATTACGAGTTGGAAAATCGAGCCTGGGAGAGATTCAAGTCAAAGGACGCTTCACTTGGAGAAAAAGCAGCTTCTTGGCTTATAACTACAGGCATGAAGGCTAAACGCAAGATGGGGCTTGGAATCAAAAAACGATGTGGAAAAAAATCTTTTCGACAGAATGTGGTTCTACCAATCAAGAGAGCTATTGCCGGATCTGGAAGTGATGTCCGTAAGACATCGTTATTGGCGTTGAGAGCAGCCCGAGCAGTCATTAAGAAGGCAGGTGGTCGCAAGAAAATCCATGTACCTCGAGTCATTCCTTTTGAGTCGAAAATTGGTGGTTTTCTCCCACTAATACCCCTATTTGCGGGGTTGTCAGCACTAGGAGCTCTTGCCGGGGGAGCCAGTGGAGTAGCCAAAGCCGTGATAGATGCAAAGAACGCCCGCAAGAAGTTGGAGGAGGACCAGCGCCATAATCAAGCCATGGAAGAGCTTGCAAAGAAAGGAAGCGGTATTTTTCTTAAAAAGTCCCGCAACGGCTTCGGGCTTTACTTAAAGAAGCAAAAAAACTCCCAATAAAGCTACCCAATCGAGCACTTTACAATCACGAGCTTGAGCAATATGCCAAACATTTGAAGATCCCCTACTTTAGGGGAGTATTTATGCGAAACACCTTACCTAAACATTCACAAACAAAGGAGTCTGCCATCGTTAATTTGGATACCAGCAGTCATCACGGTACGCATTGGGTAGCTTATATGCGAAATGGAAACACCGTTCAGTACTTTGATAGCTTTGGATGTTTGAAACCACCCCGAGAATTAGCCAACTACTTTGGCAATGGAGTGAAAATCCTCTACAACAATGACTCTTATCAGACGTACAATCAATCAAATTGTGGCCATTTATGCTTGAAATTTCTCTATAATAAAAAATAAATATTTTGCATTATTGTTGTTTTACTTTAACCTATATTAGCAGCTAACAAGCGGAAATTATCAGTCATGTCTGTGATCATCACATTGAAAGGTCGCAGCCCAATACTGTCGATTGATTTTCAACCACCTATTCAGTTGGATCCCAACTACAACTACGGACTAGCTTTATTGAGTTTTCACTCGTACAACAGCATCCCAAACATTGAGAGAGGTGACAAGATCTACCTGTTTGACGATCAAAACACGCAAACATTCATCGACTTGCCCGAAGGTTCATACGAAATTGGTGACATCGAAGCTTATATTAGAAAGGCACTTGGCATTCATTTGGCAAAGGACGTTGAGAATATTTTCTCATTGAAACCCAACAACAATACTCTCAAGTGTGAGCTTTTCAGCAGCAAGTACGCTGTGGATTTTCAACCGCAAGACAGCATCGGTGATATTCTGGGCTTCTCTAAACAGCTGCTACCACGCAATCAAGTTCACAGTTCCGATTTACCAGTGAACATTATAAAAGTTAGAACGATTCATCTCGATAGCAACATCACATCGGGAGCCTTCTACAATAACACTCCTTCACACACCATTTACGAGTTTGCCGTTGCAGTTGATCCTGGTTTTGCCATCGACGAAACACCTCAGCATTTAATCTATTTGCCGATTAACAGAAGTGAAATACATAACCTCACATTGCAAATTTTGAATCAAGACTCTGAACTTGTGAATTTTCGTGGTGAAGAAATCATCATTCGACTTGAGCTGAAACAACTACAATAATAATGGGTCGACTTGTATTTGATGAAGAACCATATAAGAGGTTAACCGCTCCTCGTCCACCATCAGTTTCTATGAAACCTCTCAAGAGATCACTCACGCTCTCAAACAGATTGTTTCTACAAACGCTCGGCTACCATGTCAACTCCTCAAATGTTCGATATCTTCCGCAAACCAAATTTTGATGATAGTGTAAGACGCGAGGAGTTGCGAACCTACTATCCATACGTCAAGTCATTCGGCAACAATGATATCGTTGAAATCACAGTCAATCAAACAGATTGTTGGTTTTCCATGGCTGATTCCTGCATCTCAATCCAGGGACAAGTGGTGAAGACAGCAGGCAATGGAGATGTTTCTCTATCACCAAATGCTGGAGCTTTCTTCTTCGACAGCGTTACGTACGAGTTGTGCGGCAAGGAAATTGAAACCGTGAGAGACCCTGGTCGCGTGAGTACAATTCGTGGATACTTGTGCTACGACCCCAACAGTTCAAAGGACCTATTCATAGCCGCGTGGAATTTTCCACATAAAGCGTATATGAATGCCGCCGATAAAACTTTTCACATGTACATTCCATTGGGACATTTGTTTTCCATCTTCAACGACTACAAGCAAGTGATGTGTGGTAAACAAACAATTCGTCTGGTGCGAAGTCGTAGCGATGATGATTGCCTTATAATCACGGATGCTGCTACCAAGGGTAAAGTGACAATAAACAACATCGAACTCAAAGTCCGTCACATTTTTCCAAACGATGACGTTAAATTGGATTTACTGCAAGCCGTCAAAGCGGATTCCAGTATAATTTTACCGTTTCGTAAATGGGAGCTAAATGAGTTGCCTGCTCTCAAAACAGGTGCTACTCGTGAAATTTGGGCTGTGAAGACGTGTGCCGCACTGGAAAGCCCTCGTTACGTTATCTTAGCCTTTCAAACGGATCGCTACAGCAACATCAAAGAAGATCCCACGGAATTTGACAATATTCACATTTCCAATATTCGTCTAAATCTAAACAGCGAATTTTGGCCTATGGAGAGATTTGATTTAGATTTTTCAAAGAGTGAGTACGGTGAGGCGTACAAAAGGTATACGGACTTTTATCCCAGCTTTGGCGGCGGCAAACACCCTCTACTGGATTATGTTGCATTCAAGACGCACACCCTATTCGTCATCGATTGCTCCCGACGTGAGGACACCATGAAATCCTCGACTGTAGATATTCGCTTGGATATTGAAAGCCAGACGGGATTTCCCGATAAGACCCGAGCCTTCTGCATAATTATCCACGATTGCCTAATGGAATTTCTCCCACTCAGCGAAATTGTCCGAAGCTTATATTAGATCACTCAGCTGTTTAGAAAATCAGTTTCGTTATAGCTTTTCAACGGTTCACCATGGAAATTGCAATTGTCGACATTCAAGGTTTCGAAATCGAGGGAAGATTTGTTCCCAAGGAATTGGTTATCAAGACACGTAAACGCACAGGAGTGTTTTTGTTTAAACCACCTAAACCGTTTAACTATCTATCAGCAGCAGACAAAAGGCAAGTACGATATTTGGAACAACGGCTACATGGACTCCACTACTCTGATGGCCACTATGATTTGAATACTATGAACGACATTTTGAGAATTTTCCTAACCAAATGCACGCACATATATGTACGAGGCCATCAGAAATATGACTTTTTATTTAACAAGTTATTTGAAGAGCTGAAAATCAACAATTTGAGAAAACTGCTTAACGAAGATGAGGAATCACACTATCACCTAATCAATCTGGAAAACTTCAATGGCGCTGTTGAACTGAAACCTTCTGACTCTCCATGCATTTTTCACTGCCGCTGCAATGATCCAGTACGATGTGCAAAAGAAAATGTTGATGTAGTTTATTATTGGCTTCTGAATAGTGTTTTACATAAATAAAACATTGTATATAACTATGTGTTTTAATTATTCATTATTTTCCTAATACATTTCACAATTAATTTAAGTAATAATATTGTAATTGTAGAGAGTGTTACACAAATAAGAATTAGCACTTTGTGGAGCTCCTCTTGTAGGTTAGCATCACGTATAGTCATTGAGCTGTTGGATAGTAAAGTTTTTTCATCTTGGCATGAAGCTGCTGAAATCCAGTCAGTGTCACCTTCAGTGTCATCAGAAAATATCAGCTTCAGTTTGAAATTTTTTGTTGTGTTTGACAGGCGAGCAAAATATACAGGCAGCCGTCCATCGTTTAATCTATCTCGAGCCATCAATGTGTAGTTGGAGCGGTTCAAACAGTTCCCTGAAGGGCATACAGCCATGTCCTTGGTTCCATAAGGTATATTAACATACAAGACATTTTTCAAAATTAATGTGAATATTATAAAACTTGATTTAAGTAAAGTCATTTTTATCGATCTACATTCAACAGTAGTTGGTGAGACACTATGCTCATCTTGCACCTCTTTCGTTACTTTATACTAAAAATTATTAGCAGACTACTAGAAACCATAACATCAAATTCTTGATTCATCATTAAAAATTTTTCCAAGTCTCAAAATTATTACGCTCGGCCTTGAATCATCCGACAAAATCAGAGACTCGAGGAGTTGCCGTTCTTGCGCAGGTAGGCGCTCGCCTATAGACTCGAAGGAGTGGACGTTCTTGCGCCTGCAGGCGTTCATGCCTTGAATCATCCGACAAAATCAGAGTCTCGAGGGAGTTGCCGTTCTTGCGCAGGTAGGCGGTCGCTTACGATAACTATAGACTCGAAGGAGTGGACGTTCTCGCGCATGCAGGCTTAAGCAAAAGATTTTAAATTTTTTTACAGACAACAAAATACCAAGATTTTAAATTTTTTTACAGACAACAAAATATCATATCCCCCCATCCAGCCCCAAATATCTAACCGAACAACGCCCAAAAACCCGCGCCCACCCAACGGGCATGTACTATACCTTTTCAAATAAACATTTCTCGATTAACCGCATTAGCGCAGCTCGGTGGACACCTGACTTTGTAATCAGGCAAGCCGCGTTCGATACCCGGCCAAGTATTTAGCTTTTTTTCTTTGTAACCACCACAACCATCAACAGATGGCGTGCACTCTGCAACCCACAATACAATTGCTTTCATTTATTAACAACAGATGGCACGCACCTCTGCGACACACCCAAATGTCTTTCGCGCACCCCTACGACCACCCCCCAATGTCTTCTTCTTCTTCCCAATGTCTTCTTCTTATCCAAACAACAACTACCAACAGCTCGGCAGCAGCTCCCGGCGAGAACTCGATGACTGGTTACCTTTATGCCCACTTCCGCTCCAGAAACCGCTTTGTTTAACTACTCATTTTATCTCTCTAAATTGACAGAAACGGTAGATATAGCGAAAAAACTCTTCTACTATATTGGTTAATTCAATTACTCAATTGGTTCCACCGCACGCACAAAGTATTAGATACTGGCATCAGCTTAGCTTTTATTCAAATTTCGGAATGGGCAAATGTAACATGTTTCTATTTAACAAAAATCAACATATAACAAGCATAATTTTACAGGTTGTTCTATATATAGGAAACTTAGAGCGGATTAGAATTACATGGATTTTAAAAAAAGTTATATTTGGTGTCCTATAAGCAGCTGGATATATACGATGTGGTAGAAATAAGGGGGAGTGGAAGAGTAGAATTAGTTATACTGGGTTATCCAAAAAAGTTATACTGAGTGGGCCATAAACAATTCCATATACCCAGTAGTTGAAAAAAGGTAGAATATTTATACAGTGAATAAAAAAATTTAAACAAATGTGTTAGGTAAGCAGTTAGGATCTCTGAATTATGTTCATAAGATACTATAGTTATGAAATGGTTATCCACAAGTAGTTACATATATAGGATAGTTGAAATATGTAGCGGAGTATAATTACAGCTATACAGGTGGGTTTAAAAATATTGTAAAGTAATTGTATGATCTACAAGCTGTTCCATTTACCGGATGGTTGAAATATAGGGTGGGGTAGGATTCTAAGGATACAGGGTCGAACAAAATTGTTATATTTGGTGGCAAATAAGTAGTTGCATATAAAAGGTTGTTGAAATATAGGGTGGCTTACAGTTAGAATTATACAGGGTGGGTAAAAAATGCTAGAAAAATTTTGTTATATAGCACTTGCATATATAGAGTACCTGAAGTATGGTGCGCAGTAAAGTTATAGTTATACAGTGTAATTCAAACAAGGTTAGAAAAAGTTGTAAATGAAGTGTGGTGAGAAATTATACTTTAATATATCTTGAAAAATTATAAGGAAATAACATATATAATAAGTTGCAAAGATAGGATAGTTGAAACAGGGTGAAGAAGTGTTATAATAATTATTTAAAAAATGTTATATTGGTTGACCGATAAGTAGTAGCATATACAGGGTAGTTGTAATACATACATAGTGATTCAAAAATATGTCGAACAAAATTTATTTGGCATTGATGGATTTATAGTTATACAGGGTGGTAGAAAAAATGTTATACTGGGTGGCCGATAAATAATTGCAAATACAAGGTGGTTGAAATAGCGGGTGAAGTAAATTTATAGTCAAACAGGTTGGATATTTTTTTTGTAGGATAGAACATGAGCTGTCGCATATATGCAATATCTGAAACATGGATCGAAGTAAAATTATAGTTCATACAGTGTAATTAGAATGTTTAAAAATTGTATATTTGGTTGCCCCTAAGCAAATGCACATACAGGATGGTTGAAATATTTTGTATAGTAAAATTATGGTTATACGGGGTGGTTCAAAAATAATGTTTGACAAATTGGCAGCGGTGTATACAGGATGGTTTTAATGTAGATGGAAGTAGAGTTAGTTATACAAAGCGGTTGAAAATATTTTTGAATAAAATTGTTATATAGGGTGGCCAATAAGCAGTTGCAGTTTGGGTGAGGGTTTAAATAAAAGTTTGATGTTAGGGTGCAAAACTGTGTTTTTATATTGACTCGCGAGTGGTTCCACCTCATTTCCGTTAGGATGGATTAAAAAAGTTTTAAAAAAATTATATAGAGTAGACCATAAACAGTTGTATATACAAAGCATAAGCATAAGAGTTGAACTGGGTAGTTGAAAAAAGGATGGAGAAAAAATTATATTTATACAGGGTGGATAATAAAATGTTATATTCTTTGGCTCATAAATAGTTGCATATAAAATGTGGTTGAAATAGGGTAAAAAGAATTATATTTTATAAAAATCTTAGAAAAATGTAGTACGTAAGTTTATTATATTATATTATAGTTATGAAACGGGTTGGAAAAAATGTTATAAGCAGTTGTTTATAAAGTGTTGTTGAAATTTAAGTTGGAGTGGAATTATAGTTTATAGGATGCTTGACAAAATTATTTAATATCCACAAGTAGTTGCTTATATAGGATGGTTTAAATATGTGGCGGAGTATAATTACAGTTATACAGGTGGTTTAAAAAAATATTACAAAGAAATGTTATGTATGTATACTGGGTGGTAGAGTTATAATTGTACAAGGCCATTTAAAAACAGTTGAATAACACTGTTATATAGGGTGGCCAATAAGTAGTTGCAATGTAGGAGAAATTTGTTGGGGATTGGTGGATTTATAGTTATACAGAGTGGTACAAAAAATGTTATATTGGGTAGTTGTATCTACAAGGTGATTGAGATCGAGAGCAGAATGCAATAGTTTTACAGCGTGAATCTAAAAAAATTTAAAAAAATTTGTTATATAGGATAGACCATGAACAGTTGCAGTCATACTATGTGGAATACCTAAAATATGGACGAAGAAAAATTATAATTACACAGTGAATTTAACACGATGTTAGAAAAAGTTGCATATAAAGGGTGGTTAAAATACACGGTGGAGAGAAATTATACTTTACAAGGTGGCTCAAAATTTTTCAGAAATAATTGTTATATAGCGTAGACCATAAGCAGTTACATACATAGCTGAAATATAGGGTGGAGTAAAGGTGTTTAAAAATGTTATATTGGATGACAAATAAAAAGCAGCATATACAGGATGGCTGCATTATAGGGTGAAGTAGAGTTACAGTTATACAAGATTGTTCACAAAAATGTTGAACAAACTGTTATATAGGATGGCCCATAAGCACTTGCAGTTTGGATGAAATATATTCAGGATTGGTGGATTTATTGTTATGTAGTGTGGTTCACAGAAGTTAGTAAAAGTTGTTATTTAGGATAGCCTATATGCTTCATAAGTTATTTCTTTTTGCGCAGAATTTTACATTCCGTACGCGGGTAACGGCTAGTATTTATATAAATGTGTATAATACTACACTTCCACCGCAAAATAATATATTTGTCTTCATTTGACAAAATTTTCTGGGCAATTATGTTTTGAAAATTAATATAAACAAAAATAAAATCAAATACTTACCAATTATATCTATAAAATGTATATTTATTAAATAAACGAACTTTTACAAGTTTTGAAGGACACTTATTTCAACTGACTACTGTGAAACACTACAGAAGTTGCGATTAGAGATGGGCAGGTCCGGATGGACACGCATGTCCGGACCTGCATCCCTAGTGTTAATGACAGCTGTCGGATGTACGACAGCAATTCGGACACAGAACCACGGACCTGTCGGAGTGGCAAGAAACGCATGCAATGAGCGGTACTGAATATAGTTTTAGAGATGTGTAGGTTCGGAAGGACACGAATCCTCGGACCTGTGTGAATGAAGGATGCACATCGTTACCGATCGGCGGAACTACTTGTTGATATACGCGGGAGCGGCATCGAAACATGCCATGAGCGGTACTGAATCAATGATAGCGGACTGGGAACTGCGGATCGGAGTGAGGGGAACGGTATTACCTATAGTTTGATCATATAGAAGTATTGTTGGTTCATGGTTATATTTTTGTATCTTTTTTGTTGTCAAATATGGGAATTTTTGTTTGTAATTATTATTTTTGATAAATCATTACCGTTTTCTCGTAATTTTATTATATAAAGGGAAAAAAACACAATTCAGCGCCATAATGTCTTGCTAGCAGTATCACAATCCAATACTCTGCTTGCAGTCCGACTCCGGTAATAAAGTTAGACAATCGGACCCATATGGGTTCAATGGACGTACATCTTAGGAACTGGATGCATATCCGTTTCCAACTCCGAATTATGAGCGGATCTACCCATGGGCCATTCAGGTGCGAAGCGAGATTATAAACTTTTACGTGACGACGCCAAACACACTGGTGATATTCTGGTCTTTGTCAAGCGAAATTATTCCTAATAATTATTTACCGCAATTATTTGAGAATTTGCTTTTTTCGTTAAATTTGTAACCGAAATCTAACATTGCATTTAAGGGGTTAAACTCGTGTCGAGTTCAATTTCGAATTGCTCCCCTAAACAATCGAATGGCCCCCGGTGGTGTGGGCCACACGTTGGTTTAAAGGAACTGCTTGTTCTACTGGCAACATAATTTTTGTCTGTATGGGTAGTAGACTAGTAGACTCAAAATTAGAATTAGAATTAGAATGTTATCTTCAGTTTAACAGTCTTTAAGGCAATTGTAATAACGATACAAAGTGTTTTGTATATTAATTAAACAGTCAGTGGCTTTATTAGTCAGTTGTTGGTTGATTTATGGGGTGTGATGGAACAACAATATATTCGAAAGAGCAGTTAAGTTGCGAGTTTTACTGATAAAAGCTGCCTGTTCTGTTCCTTTTCAACAAGTTATTTCAAGGTCGTAGACATTTGTACATACAATCTAGAGTCGAGTTTCTATAAATAGCGTTAATTTTAAATCTCAAACCTCTCCAATCACAATTATTTTCTTAATAATAAAATTTCCACATTTTTGAATCACATATTTTCATTTAAATCGCTCAAGGAATTGCATATAAAGGCAATTTTAACGCTTTTTTAAGTAATGAATTCCTACATATGTGCCCCTGTTCTTCAGATATGGATACAATTAGAACAAAATAAATAATTATAAATCAATGTGTAGTGAGGGCCGTTTGTGGAAATACTAATTGCTTCCTTTTAGAATAACTCTCTCCCAGGATAAGCTGAGGGAAAACAACTCCTTGAATTTGCCAATAAATTGTTCTGCATAAAATGTTTTTGAACGTATATTGCAAAATACTTGTCGTTATGATGTAAAGTTTCCACAAATTGCCCTTACTATACTTTGGTTTGTAATTATTTCGATTATTGGTTTCACAGAAATCACTGTAAGAAGAGAAAACTCAAAGATATTTACCACCTCCTCAATTATTCAGAAACTACTTAAATTAGTTTCAACCTTGAAAAGCAATTAACAGAAATAAGAGTCACGTTCTTCAGAAAAATCATCTCCACCACTTATTGTGTGTTAGAAATTTTCAAATGTAAAATGTTTTACATTGCGATTAACTTGCTAATGAGATTATAAATCGAGTGAGCTTCCGGAAAAAGGTTCCCCCTACTTAACACCGGTCAGTTAATATGTAATGGTTGATGATACGGACTTTTTTAATGTTATTGTTGTCACGTTTGGTTTCAATAAACATATGAATGGGTTAATTTGAGAAATTCCCCTATTTAATTAATGTGAAAAATCACTATTTCTTTCATCAATTCGTACTAACAGGATGTAACCGTATCCAATGTTGTTTATATAACCCACTATTGTCGTGTTTATACTATATTTATTTGCTATTAGATGAGAATAGTTGGTCTCTTCCTAACACGATTATGATACAATAAATTGTACACTATCAATTATTAAATAATACCTTCTCAATACGTATTTGGAATGCCAGTCTTATACAGTGTGAAAGTAGCAATTATGAATATAAATGAAAACTTCTAAAACAGGTCAATTTTTATATATGAAACGATACTTTTTAACCGATTTCCAAAAAGGAGGAGGTTATCAATTCGTCGTCACGTTGTTTTTATGTTTACTCAGTGATTATTCAAAAACGGCTTGGGCACTTTTGATTATTTAAACGGCACTGTATTAAAGAATATTACAGAAAGGTACCATATACTTTTTTATAACGTGAGATTTACGGTTTTCCAGAAAATCAGAAAAAAAAACAGTAATTAAGGGACTACATTTCAGTGTATTTCTCTAAAACGGCTCAAGCAATTTGAATATTTTAAATTGTATTCTACAAAGAGATGTTCCAGCTTGATTCCGTATAATTATCTATAATGTAAAACTTAGCGTTCTTCCGAAAATCGTAAAAATATTTGCAAAAACACGATAAACATCAATGTAAATGTCAAATTTTCATCATAAATATTTAGCTTAAATGTCAAGATATGCCATGTACAGAGTGTTTGTAACGGTTTTTATTGCAGTCGAGTGAAAAGGCCCAATATATTCCATTAGTGTATCGAAAAGATTTTTTTTTAGGTGAGCGATGTTTTCTATATGGTATACGGTGGTAGGTGTGTGGCGTGCATCGAAATTCAAGCCGCAAACAATGTGCGCAGTTGAAATATTGGGCGAAGTAAAATTACAGTTCGACAGGTGGGTTAAAAAAATCTTACAAATAAATGTGATATTGGGTGGTACATAAGCAGTTCCATATATAGGATGGTTGAAATATAAGGTGAAATAGAATTAAAGTTATACAGGGTAGTTAAAAAATTGATGTATTGGGTGATACATAAGTAGTTGCGTATACAAGGTAATTGAAATAAGAGTGAAGTAAAACTATAGTTATAGAGAGTGGATAAAAAAACTTAAAAATAACTGTTAAATGAGCATATGCAGGACGAGGATTCAAAAAATGTTAGAAATATAAGGTGGAGTGGAATTATAGTTATAGAGGGTGGTTAAAAATTCTTATATAGTGTGGAACATTAAGTAGTTGCTTATACTTGGCATATTGGGCGAAGTATACAGGGCGGTTGCAACATCGCGTAGAGTTGAATTATAGTTATACTGGGTGATTCCGAAAATGATAGATGTTGTATGGATCCCATCTCCTCATCTTTTAATATGTTCGATTCTATTTTCTCTTCCTCGTAGTATTCTGCAGGCGGAGGGTTCTTAAAATGTTTGAAACAGTTGTATATACAAGATGCTTGAAATATAAGGTGGAGTGGAATTATAGTTATAGAGGGTGGATAAAAAATCTTATATACTGTGGAACATTAAGTCGTTTGTTTATACTTGGCATATTGGGCGAAGTATACAAGGCGGTTGCATCATCGCGTAGAGTTTTATTATGGTTATACTGGGTGATTCAGAAAATGACAGATGTTGTATGGTTCCCATCTCCTCATCTTTTAGTATGTTCGGTTCTACTTTCTCTTCCTCGTAGTGTTCTGGGTATTGTCTTTCTAGATCTCGCTCAATGCGGTACATTATTCCCATTCCTAAATGTCCCACAACCTGTCATTTTTCCCTTCGCCAATTTTTGCATTCTTATCCCCTGTATGATTTTTATGTCTTTCTTAAGTAGATCTTATTTATGGTGTCTAATTCCTCATAGAATGTTTGAATACCTTCTGCCTCCGATTCCAATGTTGGAGCGTACACTTGAATTACGTTAAGGTTACAGGGTCTTGCTTTAAGTTTCAAGATTATTGTTCTGTCACTCACGAGGTTATAACCTAGTACTAATTTTCTCAACTTCTACGGCACAGTTAGCGCCACTCCATTTTAGCTATTTTTATCATCGCCAGAGTAATACAGGGTGAGTTTTTTTTGATGATCATTATGGGGATCTCGGAAACTAGCGGAGATAGAGCAATGGTTAAATTGGGAAAGATTTGCAGTTTTACTGGCCCAATTTAATGACACTTTCGGATTTTTGTAAAAAGTCATGGCTTACTAGATATTTTGAAAAAACGAAATTCTGTCGATTTAGTCAAATCTCTCTAGCGCTTTTGTTTTTGATTTTATAAAAAAAGTGTAAATATGAAACTTGAAGGGAATTGTATCCCGAATATGATTGTCATGTGTTCGTTTACGTGACAGCTCTCGTTTTCGAGATATGACACAAACTTATCTTTTTTTGAATGGAAACCATAGTTGACTATGACCTCAAAAAATCGGACATTTTTAGAGCTTTTCAACGATATAATACTCGATATAGTTATTCATAAAAATAACGGAGTTATGGATGCTTTTCTCTCTTATTTTCACTTTTAACGTAGGTAGCCATGAAAAAGATTGTTTCCACTTTGTCGTTTCCTCATTTGAGAGTAATTCCATTAGTAGTGCTGAACTGACAGTCGATATTGACAAGTTTTCGTGATAAAATGGAATATTCTAACGAAGAAAAACTGAATATGGTGTACATGGTTTAGAGACATGTGCCTTGACAACCCACAGTTTCCATTAAAGGTGTTATGGTCAGATGAAACTAGATGTACTAACTGCGGTATGTTCAATAGACACAATGAGCATATCTGGGCTAAAGAAAACCCTTTCCATGTAGAGCAAAGACGACCCCAGATAAAATTCGGTTTTAATGTTTGGTGTGGTATCATAGGGTCTACTATTCCGGGGCCTTTTATCTATGACGAATCACTTACTGGGGAGCGCTACTTGCATTTCTTGCAATACACTTTTCAAGACATGTTGCATAATTTGAATTTGAGAACTCGTTTAGAAATTGAGTGCTTCCAACATGATGGAGCACCTGCTCATAACTCGCTATTAGTAAGACAACACTCAGATAATATCTATCCAAACTCTTGGATTGGAAGAAATGGCCCACGCGAATGGCCACCCCGGTCTGCCGATTTGGCAGTTATAGACTTCTATTTATGGGGTGCGCTATAAAACAAAGTATACAAATGAAAGTATGAGACAGTTAGTGACCTAAGGGAGGCGTTATTACAAGCAATTGAAGAAATTGATAGGCGGTCTGTGACGAAAGCGGTAAGGTCAATTTTAAAAATTGGAATTTTTGTCTAAATAACAATAGTACACTTTTCGAACATAAATTGTAACCATTATTATGTACTTTAATTTCTTAAGTTTTTATGAAGTACCTACTTATTTAGTTTTTTCGTTATATCTGATATACCTAATAAAAAAATAGTTCATTGTTTTTTGGAATAGTTATTAATAAATCAATCTATTTCATGGCTAACTACGTTAAAAGTGAAAATAAGAGAGAAAAGTATCCATAACCCCGTTATTTTTATGAATAAGTATATCGAATATTATATCGTTGAAAAGCTCTAAAAATGTCCGATTTTTTAAGGTCATAGCCAACTATGGTTTCAATTCAAAAAAAGATAAGTTTGTGTCATATCTCGAAAACGAGAGCTGTCACGCAAACGAGGACATGACAATCATATTCGGGATACAATTCCCTTCAATTTTGATATTTACAGTTTTTTTATAAAAAGAAAAACAAAGGAGCTAGAGGGATTTGACTAAATCGACAGAATTTCGGTTTTTCAAAATATCTAGTAAGCCATGATTTTTTACAAAAATCCGAAAGTGTCATTAAATTGGGCCAGTAAAACTGCAAATCTTTCTCCGGTAGTTTCCGAGATCCCCATACTGATCATCAAAAAAAACTCACCCTGTATATGGAATTCCCTGATCTTGAAACTGAAGTTCTCTGATCCTTTCCAATGCGATTCCGCTAAACCCAGTATGAGGAGTGGCTATTAATCAAGTGGCAGTTAGAACAAAATTAAAGAAAAGTAAGTCATTTGTCAGTGACTCCTTGAATGTACGGAAAAAAGGCTTTCTGGTGTTGTTCGTCTGTTTCTAACGGAGTTTGTGTATTCGGGGATTGTTGAGCTTGACGAATTATTATGCGCGTAATGTGGTTCAAATGATAACTGTTTTGTCGAAGGATTGTTAGAAGATTATTAAGTTCGTTTTGTCTATTGTCAATATCTGTTAAGCGAATAAATTTAAGAACCAAAGATTGCATTACAGAACTCAGTTTTGCAGGCTGATGGTGTGATTGGGCAGTTAAGTATCGATTGGTATGTGTTGGTTTCCTATGGACGATATGTGAGAGTCTGTCGTTGTTGGTTTTTGTTATGAGGACATCAAGAAACGGGAGAGAAGAATTGGATTCGATTTCCATTGTAAATTGATTGTTAGAATGTATATTGAGGTGTTGTAGAAAGTTTCTTATGCTTTGACACAAACCATTTAATTTTGCTGAAGGTCATATTATTATGAAAAAAATATACAAAGGTTTAGATTTATACTTGCTCTTATACCTAGAAAAAACTCCGCTCCCAAATTGCCACTGAAAACTTCCTTACTTAGAATATCGAAATTAACCCATAATATCACAACATGCTTCTTATTGACGGGAAATTTTTTCAACGATCAATGTCCAACAGCAAAATTTTTCTCCAATTAGCATTTTAAAAATGTAATAATGAAAATGACATAGAATTATGCTCGCAGTCATTATAATTTGTTAACACTGCCACAAGGTCGATATTTTCTAAGCAGCTGGATGTATGACGCTATTATTAGATAGCCAAAGGAAACATAACAAGATAACATCGCAGTTAATATTTGACATTGTAATGCTCTTGCAATAATTGCACATTGTAAACATTGATGCATTTGCATTCGACTGAATTACGATGGATTGATAAAAACGTCGACGTATATGTGAGCCGAGCGATACCAGTTTTCTAGATTCTGTTTTTTCATACGTGATAGGAAAACCGTTGAGTTGGATAATGAAAAATCGATTCCAACTATTATATTATGCTGTAAATTATCCTTGTTTGTGCCATGTTTTCGTAGGGGATAATATCTCACGTAATACTACTCCATAACTTTTATAGACCGGGGCTGAAGCCTTTGAAAATGGTAAAAAGTGAAAAAAAAATAGTAGGATGAAATCCATTAGAAAAGGAAAAGAGAATACAACAAAAATGAAAGGAAAATTAATTTACAGGTGATCTGACGTTAAAAGTTGGAGGGAGTGGAGTTTTAAGGGTATAAACCGTTTTTGGTTTATCTCCATTCCGGTAAAACTCCCAAGTCTTATTGAAAAAAGTTAAATAACAAAGTTTTAGTTAATAAAAAGATCTACAAGTTTTGCATTAACACTTTTTCACATAACATTTTTGTGAAAAATTTTAAAAAAGTTTTTGGTTTTTAACCGACTTCCAAAAAGGAGGAGGTTATCAATTCGTCGCGTATTTTTTTTTGTATATACCTGATTTCTTCTCCTCTGGTGAACCGTTTTGAATTAATATGGTCTTGTTTAATAGAGTATATATCCGGATTTGTGAAACTTCAAATTTTGGAAAAGAATTCTATTGGTAAAGTGGTGAAATTTGTGAATGAACACATGCGTGCATAGAAATCGACCAATATCCCTAACATATTGGTCAATTTTTCGAACACTCTTTATGGATATGTATAGTTTTTTAACGTTTAATCTATTAAGGAAGATCCCTAGGTTATCTCATATACTTTTCTGCGACGTGCAACTTGCAGTTTTGCAGAAAATCGCCGAAAATTCCAAAATTCTTATCAAAAATTTCATCGAAATGACATAACGGACATTTCCTCATAAATATTTTAATTCCAACATAATAGTGCGGGAATTTTAGGCACTGGAAATTTTAATTGCGAATTCGAAAATTTTCTCTGTATGTCTCAAGCATACAGATAGTAAAGGTAGTATAGTATTTTGGGCTCCTTAAATCAATGAGTACCAAGCTCGTTTTGTTCGTATACCAGGCAAATACCTATTTTAATGAAAATTTTTCCATTTTGCGAAGACGGTGCTTTTGGTTGTCACATTCTCCCGGTCTAATTGAAAATTCAGTGACAACACATGTCAAACTCTAAACTGCTATTTGGTGCGTTTATATACTGGGTGATTAGTTATAGCAAACAAAATCACAAAGTGAAGTGATAGAACGACGGAGTGGAATGATAGTGGTTCATATGCAGCCGTATATACAGGATGGTTGGTGATATATAGGGTGGACTGGACGTTTGGTGGTATAAAAATGTTGGAAAAAATGTGAAACTAAAATTATATAGGGTGATTAAAAAACTGTTATATGATATGGACATAAGCAAATCATATACAGGAAGATTGAAATATATGCTGGAGTTGAATTATATTTATACAGTGTGATTAAAAAATTATTTCTTTTATAGCCCATAAGAAGTTGCATAAAGTGTGGAGAGGAATTAATGTTACACAGGGCGATAATATAAAATGTAAAAAATAAAATAATTTATGGGGTAGCCCACAAGGAGTTATATACTATGGTTGAAATATACGACGGATTTGACTCCGTAAATATGGGATGGATTCTACTCCATCCTATAGTTTACAGAAGGTAGCTAACAAATTTATGCTTGTCCGTGGCAGTCGTATGTACAGGATGATTGGTACATAGGGTGGAGCGGAATTATCTATAGTTATAAAGAGTTGTCAAGAAAAGTTGAAAAAAGGTTACATGGCGTGGTTCATAAGGCATAAATATATTTTGGGCTTATTAAGTCAACGTTTACTAGTACATTTTGTTCGTAAACATTTACCTTTCAATTTAAATGAAAATGTATCTTTGTGTAATGTTGAGGCTTTCGATGTTACCCGGTCCTGTCTATTAAGGTTATACATACAAAATAAAAAATAAAGTTGAAAATAAAACATTTAAAAAAAAATTTAACCGACTTCCACCTGTAACTAAAAAGCTAAAAATAATTAGAACAAAATACAACTCTAGCAAACAAATAACACATTCAATGTTGTTAGGTACCTACCCAGGAAGTATAAAACGTAAACATTAAAAGGTGCTCATTCTGTACAAATTCATTACCTACAAATCTAGTATATTTTTGAAGTCGATGTCAAGCAACAATCAAGTTTGATGTAGTAGTGATAAATACGCAATGAAGGATTTTTAGATTTGCTTGGCACCGACTTCAAAAATATACTAGATTGGTGGGTAATTAATTTGTACACAATGAGCTTTTAATGTTTACATTTTTTACTTCCTGGATAGGTACCTGACAACATTAAATGTGTTATTTGTTTGCTACAGTTGTATTTTGTTATAATTATATTTAGCGTTTTAGTTATAAGTGGAAATCGGTTATATATTTTTTAAAAGGTTTTATTTATTTTTATCTTTTACAAAACGAAATTTTTTCAGGAAATTTGGTGAAAACTTACCTTTTTATGTCCAAAACACACTATAATTTTTTTGATTTAAAATATTTATCTTTTCACCTTATCTTGAATCGAAAATTCTCACGTCAAAATATCTGTTTTTTTAAGTCGGTGGACTTTTTATTCGTTGAAATCTCTACTTTTTGATGGTGTAAAAAAATAAATACATTACTATTATAAATATTACCAGAAAATGCAAATAAACGAAAAAAAAATTTTTTTAAGCATATGTACAAGTTGATGCTGAAGGGTTGGCTGAATTGATGAAGATGAATTAACGAAAGTACTTAGAGCTACAAAAAAGGAATATCTCTGTAACAAACGGAGAATTGTGGAAATACAGCGGCCAAGTATTACATCTAATAGGATATTAAAACGGTTTTAAATAAAAAAATACACTCAGATCCTTCCTCACACGTACGTAACCATTTAACGCAACTCAAAATTCCAAGAATTGTGTGTATCGTGTACCTTGTGTTTGTGGTCATACATGTACAAATAAAACTTCAAGACCATTAGAGGTAAGGAAAATGTTTTTTTTTCCAGCACCTACAACCAGAGGGTAAACTGGGATAAAACAAAGATCTTGTTGAATGAAGAAAATTTAAAAAGAAGAAACTTAAGGAACGAGCTGCATGAAGGTAAACAATTTCAATAGATCTGGACCAAGTATGAAACGACCCAGTACCAGAAGGACAAAGTATCGGAATCCTCAGTATCAAGTGATCGCCAACCAGTCAGATTGTCCCTGTCGAATTTTTTGACAAACAACAAAATTTATACCAAATAAATTTAAGCGAAAATTTAAGAAAAAGCTTTCACAAATATAATTAGTGAAACAAATTAACTTATATATTATATTATATCACTTATATTTACACTTTTGATGTGACTAGTTTCGGCAAAAAGGTCATGCCATTATCAAAAAGAAGCACACAGATGAATGAATTACAAGGGGTGTCCATCAAGAAAAAACATCGATGTTTTTATTCGATGTAAAACATTGGAACCCTGCATCGATGTTTTTCCAATTACTTAAAGTTCCGCTTTTGTGATATGTGAACTTAGAGTCACGGTATCAGAAGTGTAGTGCTATAATAGCTGCAATAATGTATTTAATTTTTAAGTTCAATTATATGAGTGCGATATATTATATAGATTGTCTTCTAAACGTTGTTTGTGACATATTCTTGATTACTTTTATGTTTTTTTGGGCAATAACACCACTTATATTTAAATATAAAGCCATTGACAACGAAGTCAGAATAGACTTTGAAACGTTTGGTTATCTATCCTTTAATATACGTCGTTTTATTTCGATTGAGGTGTTATTGCCCAAAAAAAACATAAAAGTAATTATATAACTTCATAAGTGAACTGAAAAATACAAAAAGATTTTACAAAAACAACAATCACAAAAAATACTAATAAAGTTTAATTTACTGGTTAATTTTCATTAAATTTTGTCAATTTTCGTACGACTTTCGTCATCTTTGGAAACTTAGAGCCGTCGTATAGTAATAAGAATCGGGGCTCAATAGAGTATTAAAAACCTAAGTATTGTTGTCAGCCATTTTGGGTTTGTCTATCAGTTTTGCCTTGTACTTATTTACAATGAATGCTTTTTTGCTCCCCTTGAATATGAATTAATAATTTGTTGATAGACATTGACACCTGAAAAATATTAAGTAAGCTGCTAAAGAGACTTGAATTGGAGTTGTTGAGTATGCATGAAGGCTCGTGTTAAGCCATAGATTATTAACATATTTGACACGAGCAGAACTGTTTCTCGGCTTACTTTTAACTGTTTTTCTAAACTATTCTATTGGAGAATATACTCGGGATACATTCATTTCACAATTTTTCGCGTTTTACCACAAATAATTTATCTTTATTGATTTGAAACTGATACATTGTGAACATGGAGGAGCAGTGTCAACAGGACTCAAAATGGTTGACCTAAATAATCATACTTTTAGTGCCTTAGGTCCAATAACTGTTCATTGCTCACAGATGTCACCTAGTGTTCATTACAATTATTTTAAAATAAATAATTTGGTCAAGTGCGAGTTGGACTCTCATACTAAGGGTTCCGTACCACCGTCAATATTCTAATATTCCAGTTTCAGACAAGCAGGGAATGAGTGCATTTTCTTATATTTACCCTAATATCTTTTAAAGTAAGCCTTTTAAATTTATTTAAAATATACACTTTCATTTTCCACACATAGACGTTTTATTTTATCTGCTCCAGGATTCGCTTGATTTTTATAAGAATACATATGTATTTAATTTTCTAATTTGACCCCCAGAAATTAATATTAGACTTTTATTTTACTAATAATCTTTCAGGGAAGCCTTTTATAATATACTGTCTGAATGTTGAGGCTCTGTCGATTGGAAGATAAAGGGCAAGTTTTAAATTATAAATTATTAAATCTGCTATTCAAAAATTATTTAAAAATACAAATAAAATATATTTTCAAAATTTAAATAGTGTAGTTTCTAAAGTGGGAATTAAGTCGATGTTTAATATTTTTGTTAATATCTTTTAAACAAATGATTTAAAAATATGATATATTTGTAATTCACATAATGAGCCTTCTATCTGATATATTACATGATGCGTTTGAAAACTGAAATTTTATTTTCCATATAACTCTATAATTTGTCCCTAAAATTACTATGGGGGTTTTCTAATAATTTTTCTTATATATTTCAAGTGAGTCCCAGTACCCGTAATTATTTTCAAAATTTTAGGTAGTATGATTTCGGAATAATTATAATTTTTTATTTTCCATTTAATTCTATAAGTTGCCTTCCCCCAATGAATATTAGGGCTTTCTCCTTATTTTTCAGTAAAGTTCATGTGAGGGGCTACTCCTCTATTTTTTTTTCAAATTTTTCGTCTTATAGTTTCGGAGATAAGGGGGGGGGGATGGGTAGATTTTTTAAATATTTTTGTTAATATCTTTTAATTAATTTGTTTTAAAAATATGAAAAAAATATATTTGTTTTCGTCATAATGAGCCCTTTCATTTGATATATAACATGATGCGTTAGAAACAATTTTAATTTTATATTTTCCATTTAATTCTGAATTTGCCCCCCAAAATTAAAAGTAGAGGTTTCTCCTTAGTTTTACATTAAACTTCAGGTCAGACCCTATACTTCTATTTTTTTTTCAAAACTTTACGTTTTTTATTTTCGCAGATAAGAGTGAGGAATGTTTAAATTTTGGTATATTTTCGTTAAGATCTTTTTAACTATTTTTTTAAATATGAAAAAATATATTTGTGTTCCTCAGAATGCGTTTCAACAAAAATTTATTTTTAAATTTTCATTTAATTCTATAATTCGCCCCCCAAAATTAATATTAATGATTTCTCCTTATTTTTCCTGTAAACCCTAATTAATAATTTAATCTTGAATAAATGAACTAATATAATATATTTTTAATGTTCTATTTCATTATTACTATTAATTATTCATTTCACTGATTCGATTTTTTTATAAAAAAACATCGATGAATCGATTGGAAAAGATCTTTGTCAAAACATCGAATCAATCCGATGTATCGTATGGTATACATCGAATGGATTCCATGCATCGATGTTTAGTGAATATCCCTAAATTTACAGATTGTTGAAATTTATAACATATTCACAAACATACAATTGGTATTACTTAAATATAATATCCTCGCAACGGGTGGTAAAATTTCTGCATGTCATGCTAACATAGAAACTATTGCATTCCGAACATGAAAGTTTATAAACTCTCTTTACCATTAAATAGAAGATCACTGAGTTTGTGTTGTGACTTGAAACTGACTTTTATGTTGTGTTTGGACAGTAACTGACACACTGTGATAAATTAATCGTTGCACTAATAGTTGTTCTTTTGGTGGATTAGTTTATTAATCAACTTTTGATAATACCCATTGTTATGAGCTATTAATTTTATAGTCCATTTTTTAAATTATTCTCTGAGAGAGTCAAAGTGTAAGCTCCGTGAATCATGGATTTATACTCTGCCAGTTTGTGGGGGTAGGGAGTGTGGGATGAGTATGGCACTGTGGTATTCGTGAAAGTGGATTTTCTGTAGATGTTGACATCTATGCTATTGATTTTGCGTGTTAGGGTTAAGTCTAGACAATTCATTTGTGGGATGTAAGTTGTTAAGGAATGATAGGAAAGAATCTAATTGTCTTTTAGTGCCTGTGAAGAAAGCTAAAACATCTTCCACATACCTATACAAGAACTTTGTATATTTATGAGAAATGGAAGAGGACATGCCAGTTTCTTCTAAGTTTGCCATAAAAATCTCTGCCAGCAATCGACTCGACTTGAGTGTAAAATTTATTGATAAATGTGCAATAGTTTTGACTAAGGCAAAACTCGAAGACTCATCTACGTCTCTTTCCATGCTAGGCTTAACGTGGCGGTTGGTAAGGATATTGGAAATTAAAGGCATACATTCCGCTGTTGGGATATTGGGGTACATGTTTGAGATATCAAAGGATAGTAGGATGCCGTTGTTTTGAATTTCCTGTTTACTAATTAATTGAGTGAGTTCTATTGAGTTTGTAATTGAATATTGAGCTTTAAATTAACTTAAATTCGGAATTTACTTTAATGGCTCTAATGAGGCTTAACAAGCCCATATCGTTTAGGTGGAGATGCGTTCAGATTAATGAGTTTATATTTATTATGATCTTCAATGAAGGAAGGGTTGTTGGTCAAGAAGGTTTTGAGGCGGTTTGGAAGGCTTTGATGGGGTCTTTTTTGGTTTCTGTTAAGTCTGAATAAATGAAGGAGTACATTTTGTTGTGATGGTCTGTTGTCGGAATAATAACTATATTAAAACACACAGTAATAGATAACCGCTTCAGACTTAAAACGTCTCCAGTCACAGATAAGTATGACACAATATATAAAACATTATTTATAAGCAGTAATAATGGTTGATCGTACTTTAGACATATCTTTCTTTCAGAATATCTGTTACGGAAGAATTTTGTTAGAGACTACTACAGTCTGTTCCACTTTTAAATATCAAAATAATCTCTTACTACTTCTCATGTAGCAATGTTATTCCTTCATGAATATACAGATTTTAAAAATAATTTACTTTTTTCAGCAAATTTCATAGTAACTACGATAGAATTTTACCAAAAAACAAAATAATCAAGTATTCTAAATCCTCCATTTAGAATAGTAACAACATTTTTTTGTTTGTTATATTTTTGCGTTTTACTATATATAATTCATATGCACATATCCGGATGCATTTTATTACCGCAATTTATTTTCTAAGAAACATTTGATTGTCGTAAATTATCTGCAATTCGAATGCGATTCTGATTGGAGCGCACGATTCACACACGAAATTCTATACTGAGCATCGTGTGTATAGAATCCAGACCTCTCCAATATTTGGAAGATTTACGGCTCACACACACGCTAAACGCTTAGCCTATCCCAACTGCGAACCGCTGTTGCAATCAAAGAAAAACCTATCTATTATTTACACGCCGCATAAATACATACATAATGCGACTGTAGATACTTGACTTTTTTTTTGTTGTTGTTGCAGGTGAAAACATGGGAGGCGGTGACTGTGAAACGGAAGATGATTCGCCAGCAGAGGCGTGCGTTTCGCCCGATGGGGGAGCCATTTTGTCCAGGTGAGTAAAATACATATTTTTATGTTTTCTTGGGAAAAACACGACAATTGATGGAAAGTTTATTCAAATACTGAAAACATTTCAGGGTCTAAATCAGACCCCTTTTTTTTCAATGGTAATAAAAATTAACACAACTAAATAATGAAATTAAAAATTAACTGAGTGTTAATTTGATATATACAGGGTGGACCGAGAAGTCGATGTTTTAATGGGTAATCTCCGTAGCTACATTAGACATAAAAATGAACCTCCCATTCTCGATCTCTTTTTTTAAGTAAATCTCAATGGTGAAATCCAGAATTGGTTGTCACCTTTTGCTTTTGAGTTATGTATAAACACAAGTTCGATTTTTCGAGTTTTCGTTCTTTGGGAATATCTCTCTTATACAGTGATGGGCAAATATGTGGAACCAAGGAAATATCTCTGGAATTATTAGAGATATCAAAATTAAATTTGGAAGGTGGATACTGCAGTAGATTGCCTATTTGTTTCCATTTTTTTACATTTTGAACTTCCTGTTTTACCGGAAGTAATGTCGATTTTAAAATTTGCAATGAAACACCCTGTATAGTATTTTAGTTTTTGATTAAACATTTTATTGCGAATACAAAAATATCGGGTTTGATATTGTTTACTTCAATACCTACAGAGATATTAACTAACTAAGGAAAGGAAAAATTCGATGGTAGCTAAACTCGGTTCAGATTTCATTTACGCCCAATATAAACAAACCGCTCGGTAAGGATTTGTATTTCTATTGGCCAATCGGTGGCATTATACCGTCACAGCCAACAGCACTGCTTGTTCCATAGTCGACTACACGTGCGTTTGTTTAAATCAGGCGCAAATTAAATCTGAATCAAGTTTAGTAGTCCATGAAATTCATTGCAGAAGTGACAGTAGTTGTCAAAATAAGTTATTAGTTTTTTTATTTGAACGTAAAAAAAGATTGTGTTGTTTTAATTTGATCGTAAAATGGCCGAATTAAGTGAAAGAAAAAGAATAGAAATATTAATGATGATTGGGTATGGGGAGAGGAAAAGGACGCATCAAGAAGTTTGTGACCTTTTTAACATTGTTCATCCGAATACACAAATATCCCGTTCAGTAGTGACGAAAACTTTGCGAAGGTACGACACAAGTGGAACAGTTAGCAATTTACCAAAAAGTGGACGGTTAAAAAGTGCAAGTAATGAAGGTGTAGCTCAAAATGTTGATATATCTTTGGAAGAAAATCCTCACTTATCCACTACCGCCCTCGCCAATATGCATGGAATTAGCCGTCGTTCAGTAGGAAGGATATTAAGGTGAGAAAAATATCATCCATATAAAATTCTCCTTGTTTTGTGAAGCGATGATGGATATTTGTAACCGTGATAATAATGTTATAAGAAATGTGGTGTTTTCAGACGAGGCTACATTTTGTTTAAATGGAACGGTTAATCGATATAACTGCCGCTACTGGTCGCAAAGTAATCCTAATTGGGTACAAGAGGCTCATACACAACATCCCCAAAAATTGAACGTTTTGGCCGGCATTTATAAGAACAGAATCGTGTTACCCTTCTTCCTACAAGAAACTTTAAACGGAGATAGGTATTTGCAGCTCTTGGAGACACAAGTTATTCCAGCATTGGAAGTAAATGGACAATTACCAAATAATATGTGGTTTCAGCAAGATGGAGCACCACCCCATTACGCTCGCATTGTTCGAGATCATTTAGATAGGACATTTCATCACAGATGGATTGGAAGAAGGGGTACTTATGAATGGCCTACACGAAGTCCCGACCTTAATCCACTAGACTGTTTTCTGTGGGGTTACTTCAAGTCTAAGGTTTATGTTGATAGACCAAATAATTTGCAAGAATTAGCTGCAAGAATAACTCAAGACATCCAGAGAATTACACCAGAAGTAATAGCTAATGTTACTAGAGAATTTAAAAACCGACTTGCTTATTGTCAAGAAGTAAACGGTGCTCAGTTTGAACATCTAATACATTAAGTTTAGTTAAGTTAAGTTTCAATGTTTTCAATTATGATTATGCATTTCTTTAATGGATATTAGATTATTCCTTTCCTTAATTACTTTTCTGTTAATACATCGGTAGGTATTGAAGTAAACAATATCAAACTCGATATTTTTGTATTCGCAATAAAATGTTTCATCAAAAACTAAAATACTATACAGGGTGTTTCATTGCAAATTTTAAAATCGACATTACTTCCGGTAAAACAGGAAGTTCAAAATTGTAAAAATTTTTGGAAACAAATAGGTAATCTACTGCAGTATCCACCTTCCAAATTTCATTTTGATATCTCTAATAATTCCAGAGATATTTACTTGGTTCCACACATTTGCCCATCACTGTATATACACAGTGTGGAACAGCCAAATGGAATAAATTCGATAACGAATAAAGAAGGGAAAACGCTTGGACCCGTCGATTTGTATTTTTAAATGAGCATTTTTAAATGAGCATCTTCAACAAAAGAAATTATATAAGGTGTGTCATGTGACAGTGGTCAATGCCAAACTTCATATTTTAAATGCAAGCCCCTGTATATTATTTATTTTTTGGAAGTAGTCCAATGGCGTCAAATCGTGCTGGCCATTCTATATCCGCGCCTCCCAATCTCCAGATTTGGAAAAATTTGGTCCTGGTATTGCCGGAGTTCTTTTCTTAAAGCCTAATGCCCACACAACTAGACATCATATCATGGCTCAATGTCAATCAGTAACGTCAGTTCAGCTTTAAGTAGTCTCGCAGGAATTTCGATACGATATCAGTATCCTGGTAGAGAAATGTTTAAACAATTTTTTTAACACAAAAAACTATTTTTATTTTCGTCGAAAATCGTTTTTTTAATTCTTTTGTGATTTTTCTCCGAAGTAGATCGTTTTATAATTTTTGAACCCACAAAAAGCCAATTGACAGTTTTAACATTCCTCTACAACCCTGCATAGTTTTTTGCGATTATTTCATTGTAAAGCTTTTGTTTTTAAATGTTTATAACACCCGTGCAAGTTGTCGATACTTACCAGTGATATTGCGTCACTCTCGAAACTGAAATTAAAAGAAAAAAATAATTAACAATACATCTATTGAGAACTTTTATGTTTTTTTGGGGAATAACACCACAATAGAAATAAAACTACGTATATTGCAGGAATACCAAACGTTTCAAAGTCTATTCTGACTTCGTTGTCAATGGCTTTATATTTATTGATGTGATTGCAAAATGAAAATTTGATTTGATATTTAAAATATAAAGCCATTGACAACGAAGTCAGAATAGACTTTGAAATGTTTGGTATTCCTGCAATATACGTAGTTTTATTTCTATTGTGGTGTTATTCCCCAAAAAAACATAAAAGTTATCAAGAATATGCCACAAACAACGTTTAGAAGACAATTTAGAAGACAACATCTATTGAGTACCACAATATGTATTTATATCATGGTCAAATAGCAACGTGATACCATTCAGAATAGAAAGTGTGGCAATTGAAATAGCCTCTTGCCCTCTCTATCTAGTATTTTCACCGTATTTATGCATTGTAGGCTGTCTCTAGGAAATAGATCCTCTAAGCCATAAAAATGAGGCATAAAGCCATCGATGTCCTAAATCATTTAAACAAATTCCTACCCAGCCTTTTAATAATGTTTATATGGTTCTTTAGATGTGATGCACAGATTCTGACCAACTGTCATGATCAAATTCGACGTCCTAGTGTACTTTGTTTTAGTACTTTGTTTTATGTTTTTACTCTCTTGGCTTTATTTGTTGCTAAATTATTTAAACAAATATATTATTATTTATTAGATCTAATGGAATGGTTCTAAACAACTGCCATGATAAAATTCAACGTCCTAGAGTACTATGTTTTACTACTTTGATGCTTTTTTAATCTCTCGGCTTAATATGTTGCTAAATTATTTAAACAAATTCCCGCCCCGCATTTCATTAATGTTTATATGGTTTCTTAATGGAATGGTTCTAAACAACTGCCATGGTCAAATTCGACGTCCCATAGTACATTATTTCAGTACTTTGTTTGATGTTTTTTAACCTGTGGGGTTTATTTGTTTCTAAATTATTTAAACAAATTCCCTCCCCACCTTTTAATATTTAATATGGTTCCTTAGTTATAATGAAAAGATTCTAAACAACTGTCATGATAAAATTCGAAGTAAAGCACTTTGTTTAAGTCCTTCGTTTAATGTTTCTGACTCTCTCGGCTTTATTTGTTGCTAAACTATTTAAACATAATCCCGCCTCGCCCTTCAATAATATTTATATGGTTCCTTAGATCTAATGGAATGGTTCTAAACAACTGCCATGATCAAATTCGGCATCCTAGTGTACTTTGTTTTATTACTTTGATGTTTTTTTGCTCTCTTGGCTTTATTTGTTGCTAAATTATTTAAACAAGTCACGCCCCGCCTTTCAGTAATACTTATATTGCCCCTTAGTTTTAATGGAAGGATTCTAACAAACTGTCATGATCAAATTCGACGTCCTAGTGTACTTTGTTTTGGTACTTTGTTTGATGTTTTTTACTCTCTCCGCTTTATTTGTCGGTAAATTATTTAAACAAATTCCCGACCCGCCTTTCACTATTGTTTATATGGTTCCTTAGTTGTGATGGAAAGATTCTAAACAATTGTCATCATCAAATTTGACGTCCTAGTCTACTTTGTTTTAGTACTTTGATTAATGTTCTTGGCTTTAATTGTTGCTAAATTATTTAAACAAATTGCCGCCCCGCCTTTTAATAATGTTTACATGGTTTCTTGGATCTAATTAGAAGATTCTAAACAACTATCATGATAAAATTCGACGTACGTTCTTTGTTTGATGTTTCTTTCTCTCTCGGCTTTATTTGTTGCTAAATTATTTAAAGAAATTCCCGGCCTGCCCTTCAGTAATGTTTATATGGTTCCTTAGGTCTAATGGAATAGTTCTAAACAACTACCATGATCAAATTCGGCGTCCTAGAGTACTTTGTTTTAGTACTTTGTTTGATGCTTTTTTAATCGCTCGGCTTAATTTGTTGCTAAATTATTTAAACAAATTTCGGCCCCGCCTTTTAATAATATTTACATGGTTCGTTAGATCCAATGAAAAGATTTTAAACTACTGCCCTGATAAAATTCTTCGTCCTAGAGTACTTTGTTTAAGTACTTTGTTTGATGCTTCTTATTCTCTCGGCTTTATTTATTGATAAATTATTTAAATAAATTCTTGCCCTTCAATAATTTTTATGTGGTTCCTTAGATCTAATGTAATGGTTCAAAATAACTGCCATGATTAAATTCGACCTCCTTTGTTTTAGTTCTTTGATGATGTTTTTTACTCTCTTGGCTTTATTTGTTGCTAAATTATTTAAACAAATTTCTGCCCCGCCTTTTAATAATGTTTACATGGTTCCTTAGATCTAACGAAAAGATTCTAAACAACTGTGATGATAAAATTCGACGTCCTAGAGCACTTTGTTTAAGTACTTTTTTGATGCTTCTTACTCTCTTGTCTTTATTTGTTGCTAAATTATTTAAATAAATTCCTTCCCCACCCTTCAGTAATGTTTATATGGTCCCGAGGATCTAATGGAACTTTTACAACTGCCATAATCAAATTAAGCGTCCTAGAGTACTTTGTTTCAGTATTTTGTATGACGCTTTTTAATAGTGTATGGTTCCTTAGATGTGATGGAAAGATAAGAGTAAATTTTTATGATTTATT
The DNA here is from genome assembly GCA_034190945.1 of Octodonta nipae. Classification (NCBI taxonomy): domain Eukaryota; kingdom Metazoa; phylum Arthropoda; class Insecta; order Coleoptera; family Chrysomelidae; genus Octodonta; species Octodonta nipae. Next base: position 74,857,200 of record CM067223.1, on the reverse strand, counting down.
CTATGCGATACCTACCTAAATGTACCTAATAAGTAAAAATATATAATACAAAGTATCGAGTACAAAAGTATCGGTATCAAAAAAAAGTACTCGATACCACAAAGTATCGATACTTTCTCCGTATAACCGAACGCTATATCTGTACCTAATTTCAACATTTTTCCGCCAAGAAATTTATGGAAAATAGACTGTGTGATAGGCAGACACAACATACATCTGATACACAGAAACACACACGGGTTTCTGTGTATCAGATGTATGGGACCCTAAAACTAAAAATGCACGTATTAGTAGCAATCCAAACCAAACGTAAAAAAATAACTATTAAGATTTTCTTCCGTAGCGATTAAAAGATCGACATAAAATAATTATATGATTTTCAATAAGTTTAAATACTAATAAAATGATTAATAAAAATAAACATCTTATAAGAAATTTAGTTTTATTATAACTCTATTTTTACAAATAGTTATAAAATCAATTAATTATTTACGACAATTGAGATCAAACATCCCACGATTTGTTCCAGTGAAAGGGTTTTTTAGGGTTCCGTATATACAATATACGGATACCCTTATAATTTCACTCCGGATTTCTGCCTCTGTCACATCACAGCAATTTTCTCCTAAACTACTAGACGGAAGAGGATGAAATTTGGTATCAATGTATAGTTTGGTGACCCGATAAGGAGTACATATCGTAAATGAAGAAATTTTGATTTTAGGGGTACTTCTGGGGGGAAAACTAAAAAACCGTTCCCCCCCTGATCCCCGAAACTACTGAGCCTAAATTTTGAAAAACATAGGAAATATAGAACGTTGTCCGAACTTTACAGCAAAAATAAGGAGAAACCATTAGTATTAATTTTGGGGGGCAAATTATAGAATTAAATAAAAATTTAAAAATAAAAAAAAATTCAAACGCATCATGTAATATATCAAATGAAAGGTCTCATTCTGAGGAACACAAATATGTTTTTTTCATATTTTCAAAAATATATTTAAAAAGATATTAACGAAAATATACCAAAATTTACCCATCCCCCCCCTTATCTCCGAAACTATGAAACGTACAGTTTCTGACCTGAAGTTTACTGGAAAAATAAGGAAAAACCCCTAATATTCATTTTGGGAGGCAAATTATAGAATTAAATGGAAAATATAAAATTAAAATTGTTTCTAACCTATCATGTTATATATCAAATGAAAGGGCTCATGATGAAGAAAACAAATATATTTTTTTCTTATTTTAAAATAAATTAATTAAAAGATATTAACAAAAATATAAAAAATTTTACCCATCCCCCTCCCCCCTTATCTCCGAAACCATAAGCTGAAAAATTTTGAAAAAACGGAAGTATAGCCCCTCACCTGAACTTTACTGGAAAAATAAGGAGAAACCCCTAATATTTATTCATTTTGGGGGGTAAATTATAAAATTAAATGGAAAATAAAAAATTATAATTGTTTCTAACGGGTCATGTAATATATCAAATCACAGGGCTCATTATGACGAATACAAATATATTTTTTTAATTTTTTTAAAATGAATATTTTAAAATATATTAAAAAAATATTTAAAAAAAATTACCCATTCCCTCCGTTATTCCCCAAACTATAAGACCTTAAATTTTTTGTTTATTGGAAAAATATGAAAAAATCCCTAACTCTATTATTTGGCCCCCAAATAATAGAATTAAACGGAAAAAATATATATATTAGAAAAGCCCCATAGTAATTTTAGAGACAAATTATACAATTAAATGGAAAATAAAGATTCAAAAGCATCATGTAATATATCAGATAAAAGGCTCATTATGTGAATTACAAATATATCATATTTTTAAATTATTTGTTTAAAATATATTAACAAAAATATTAAACAAACATCGACTTAATTCCCACTTTAGAAACTACACTATTTAAATTTTGAAAAATATTTTTTATTTGTATTTTTTAATAATTTGAATAACAAATGTAATAATTTATAATTTAAAACTTGACCTATTTTACCCTTTATCTTCCAATCTACAGAGCCTTAAAACTCAGACAGTAGATTATAAAATACTTCTCTGAAAGTTTATTAGTAAGATAAAACTCTAATGTGAATTTTTGGGGGCCAAATTAGAAAATTAAATACATATGTATTCTGATAAAAATCAAGCGAATCCTGAAGCAGATAAAATACTCGTAAAAAGTCTATGTGTGGAAAATGAAAGTGTATATTTTAAATAAATTTAAAACGCTTCCTTTAAAAGATATAAGGGTAAATATAAGAAAATGCACTCATTCCTTGCTTGTCTGCAACTGGAATATTAGAATCTTGAAGGTGGTAGGGAACCCTAAGTAAGCGAGTCCAACTCGCACTTGATCAAGTTATTTATATTCATATTAAAAAAATTCTTATTAAGTTAGTGTTGAGGCGTGTATTTTTAATTTTTAAAACAATAATTTATTAAATTCTGTATGAACAAAACGTTAAAAACATATCATAATACTTAATTGTGCCTATTTTTCGATAACGTTCAAATCCTATAGACATTGGCAGTACACTGTAATATATTTTTGTTAGACTTTATTTGATATGACATCAAATGTTTTTTTGCTATCTAAAATCAAGTGCGCTTATCTGTAAAACAAAGTGATTTCTGCTCGATCTCTACGGTGACCTAGTTTTGTTTTCAGAGAGTCGTCTGTAAATTTAATCACTCCTATGCCCATAAAATATCGAATATATATTCTTTTCGTTGGGCTGGTGGTAATTATTTAGAAGTTCCGTAGGAAATTAACTGCTCTACAAAAATGCTTTCTTATGTTTAGTCAATTAAATTAAGCATTTAAACGTTATTCATCATTAAACTTTGATGTGTAACTTAACAGTTTTTGATAATTAATTCGAACACTTTAATTTATGAGTTTTGCGGAAAATTCATTTTCTGAAATGCTTCAAACTATTTTTCAAGTCAACTGCGTTTTTAGCATTTCTATTGAACACCTTAAAACTTTAAGCTCATAAAATAATTTGGTCAAGTGCGAGTTGGACTCGCATACTTAGGGTTCCGTACCACCTTCAAGATTCGAATATTCCAGTTTCAGACAAGCAGGGAATGAGTGCATTTTCTTATATTTACCCTTATATCTTTTAAAGGAAGCGTTTTAAATTTATAAAAAATATACACTTTGATTTTCCAAACATAGACTTTTTATTTTATCTGCTTTAGGATTCGCTTGATTTTTGTCAGAATACATATGTATTTAATTTTCTAATTTGGCCCCAAAAAGTAACATTAGAGTTTTGTGAGACTAATAAACTTTCAGAGGTGCCTTTTATAATCTACTGTCTGAGTTTTGAGGCTCTGTAGATTGGAAGATAAAGGGCAAAATAGGTCAAAGTTTAAATTATAAATTATTAAATCTGTTATTCAAATTATTTAAAAATATAAATAAAATATTTTTTTCAAAATTTTAATAGTGTAGTTTCTAAAGTGGGAATTAAGTCGATGTTTAAATATTTTTGTTAATATTTTTTAAACAAATGATTTAAAAATATGATATATTTGTAATTCACATAATGAGCCTTTTATCTGATATATTACATGATGCGTTTGAAATTTGAATCTTTATTTTCCATTTAATTGTATAATTTGTCTCTAAAATTACTATGGGGGTTTTCTAATAATTTATTTTCCGTTTAATTCTATTATTTGGGGGCCAAATAATAGAATTAGGGATTTTTCTCATATTTTTCCTATAAAAAATGTAGGTCTTATAGTTTGGGAAATAACGGGAAGAATGGGTAATTTTTTAAAATATTTTTTAAATATATTTTAAAAGATTCATTAAAAAAAAAATAAAACAATATATTGGTATTCGTCATAATGAGCCCTGTGATTTGATATAATACATGACCCGTTAGAAACAATTATAATTTTTTATTTTGCATTCAATTCTATAATTTTAAGGTGAGGGGCTATACTTCCATTTTTTTTTCAAAATTTTTCAGCTTATGGTTTCGGAGATAAGGGAGAATGGGTAAAATTTTTTATATTTTTGTTAATATCTTTTAATTTATTTATTTTATAAATATGAAAAAAATGTATTTGTTTTCTTCATCATGAGCCCTTTCATTTGATATACATGATGGGTTAGAAACCATTTTAGTTTTATATTTTCCTTTTAATTTTATAATTGCCCCCCCCCTCAAATGAATATTAGAGGTTTTTCCATATTTTTCCAGTAAAGTTCAGGTGAGGGGCTATACTTCCATTGTTTTTCAAAATTTTCCAGCTTATGGTTTCGGAGATAGGGGGGAGGGGTATTTTTTATATTTTTGTTAATATCTTTTAATTAATTTATTTTAAAAATATGAAAAAAATATATTTGTTTTCGTCATAATGAGCCCTTTCATTTGATATATAACATGAAGGGTTAGAAACAATTTTAATTTTATATTTTCCATTTAATTATGTAATTTGCCCCCCAAAGTTAAAAGTAGAGGTTTCTCCTTATTTTTCCAGTAAACTTCAGGTCAGAACCTATAGCTCTAATTTTTTTCAAAACTTCACGTTTTAAAGTTTCGGTAATAAGGGGGGGAATGGGTAAATTTTGGTATATTTTCGTTAAAATCTTTTTAAATATATTTTTTTGAATATGAAAAAAATATATTTGTTTTCCTCAGAATGAGACCTTTCATTTGATATATTACATGATGCGTTTGAATTTTTTTTTAATATCAAATTTTTATTTAATTCTAGAATTTGCCCCCCAAAATTAATATTAATGGTTTCTCCTTATTTTTCCTGTAACGTTCCGGCAACGTTCTATATTTCCTATTTTTTTTCAAAATTTTAGGCTCAGTAGTTTCGGTGATCAGGGGGGAACGGTCAATTTTTTTAGTTTTCCCCCAGAAGTACCCCTAAAATCAATTTTTTTTCTTTTACGATATGTACTCCTGATCGGGTCATCAAACTATACATTGATACCAAATTTCAACCTCTTCCGTCCAGTAGTTTAGGAGAAAATTGCTGTGATGTGACAGAGGCAGAAATCCGTAGTGATATTATAAGGGTATCCGTATATTGTATATACGGAACCCTAAAAACACATAAACTCTTTCACTCTTAGCAACTTATCTTACCCATTTTTTCCATAGTGATTGTTCGAATTTCTTTATCAATTATAGGTTAATAATATATAATTCATATAGTAACTACAAAACGTTTTTTTATAATTAACTGTCTTATCACTTGTACGAGATCATGAGTTTTAGAAATACAGTGATTTCCAGCAGCTAACTTCAGTTTAGGAGATTAGGTTTCTTTTTTTCTTTTTTTTTTGGCATTTACAAAACAATACCATTTTCTTTATGAAACCGGATTCAAATTCTCAGATAATCTGACTTTGGGCCCTTCACAATTTGAAAATGTATCAGTCACTTCGATTTTAATAAACGAATTGAATTACTCTTAAGTCGAATAGAAACAACAATTTCTGTAAAAACTTCGACAAAGAAATTACAGCACCAAACAGTGAACAATTTTTCAACATTTATAACTACTATTCTTTCAGTTCATAGGGAGCTTCTCTCATTTCTTTTTGCAACAGATAAGTACACACAATATACAGTACACGTATTTATAAACAGGTAGAGTGGTTAATCGTATTGTCAAGATTTCTTTCGCTCAAAAAATTTGTGTGGAAAACCGTAAGATACAACTAGTAATTCGGGAAATTTTTCGAAAACAAATTTAAATAAGTAATTATTACTGGCGTACGTTAAATATTCTATTAAAACAATTTTGTTTTTACTTCATTTCATTTCTCACATTCTAAAAACATTGTAACGGAATTAAGGTTTGAGACCTCTCCATATCTACAAGGTTTATGATATCGAGGTAACCTTGTTGTTCACCATCCATTTTTATATCGAACATCTTTTACAACGCACAGTACTTCGTCAGTTTTTCCATTAATATAAACACATTTAAAAAAACAAAAAACGACTGCAAAAAAGTAGCTTAACTAAAAAGCATAAAATGTTTTTTCCAGCACCACGAAAGCTTACTATATGCATAAAAATTCGATATAAATATTTGTTTTTTCTAAAAAACTGTACCATGCAGCAGGATCTAGTATATACGGTCGAAATTCCTTGAACTGTTTTCGAGTAATCGCTGCACAAACAATAAAACAAAGAGAACCTCCTTCTTTTTGAAGTCGTTTTTTTTTCTGCCTCAGTACTGTCACCTAAAATTGATTGAAAGCTCATTAATATCATGTTGGCCAAAAACATACCGTTCTCACCGTATTTATTTAAAACTTACCAGATTGAGTCAATCAATTATAATGATATTTTTTTAACTTTTTTTGTTTTTATTTTTACACTCTGGGTTCTTGAATGTATTCAAAAACACAGTAGAACTTACTACAATTTATTTCCACTAATCTAGTTAGTACTGAATGAATCCTTTTGTCGGCTCCCTGTATTTATATATTTCTTCTCAGAAGACTCTAGAATGTCATGTATTAGCGGAGATGCGACGAATTTCAATAGCGCTAGCCACCGGCCTCGAGACGCCAAACAAATTACCTGGATTCCACTAAATATCGGATGAATACCGACTCCATGAAATCTCTCATATTGCTCCCTCCTTGAGACTAGTTCATCCCGGAAAGTCCCAGAATCCTTCATGGTATGTGGATATTTGCAAGACTCTCCATTTCGACAATGGGACGTTCGTTGAAAGTAACAGTCGACGGTACTCGGATCTGGTCTGCGAATCTTGAGACAGAATACAAGGAGCTCGACGCCACTGAATCGAAAGATAGTTCAGTCCATCCAACCCACAGGATATCTTTGGGACCGCCAATTTCATCATCATAGTTCTCAACTAAACCAGAGTATTTCAAAAATCACTATTCTTGTCCTGCGAGAATGTTTTCATGACCAAATAGAAGTCTCTGGTACCCATTGATTGTTTAACTTCGAGATGAAGAACCTTCCCCACCAGTGGACCTTATTCCCTTAGCTTCTGGAACTGGCCGTACTTCTTTGCAAACACATTGGCTAATCATCTGAATATCCTGAGATCTGGAGCCACACAATGACGCAGGGAATATTCTATGGGCACCTCAAACAGGTTTCGGGGTTCCTCTCTTGTCACTTAGTGCCGCACTTTTTGCCCATCCGAGTACAATACCATAAATTGTTCAAAAGTCATCTCTTCATCGGTTGGTTGCATGCTGCAGACTTGGGCATGGTCAACTTAGCCGTCATGACTTCCGACATAAGGGGCTAACCTGTTGAAATGTACCACTTTTAGATTTCCTCAAGGTAGCTTCCTTATTCTGTAGACAACATCGTTGATCCGCTTTACAATTTGGCAAGGCCCTTCCCAAAATCTTTGTTGGTTAGGCGAATACCCACGACGACGTTGTGGGTTATACAATCAAACAAGATCATCAACTTGAAAATCCCCGTCTTCGGCTGTGATGTCATATGCTTCCTTCATTCGGGCACTGACATTCTCGATTTTTAACCGGATTCCATAGGTGGATGGCGTTCACCCTTTAACATAACAGCCTGACATAGTCTTCACCTTCAGCTGCTTCTCCTGGGGGACATCCCAACTTCATCGTGATTTATTGATCTTCAGAAGGTTACGGATGTCTTGGAAAGTAGTAGACACGAAATTTCTACCTTGGTCGAAGTGCAACTCCAAAAAAACACCATTCCTTGACTAGAACATCAGCAACGGTCAAGGCTTTTTGATACGGTAAGGCATAAACGTCTCCCCATTTACTTAAATGTACTTATTTCAACTGGACTACCTACGTTATATTGCTTCATGGGGGCTTTTACTCGGTTTTGGGGCGCATTACTTACTGCACAAACCGGACATTTCCAACACCAATCCGTGGCATCTGCTTGACAGTTTACCCAATAAAAGCGTTCTCTTAAGTTCCCCAGGGTTTTCGGCACTCCCAGATGTCCTCGAGTTGTACTATCATGTAGTGGTGCAGAAAGAGTCGTATATTGTTTTGTAGTTCGCCAAACGTTATTCCACCATCAGTGCTCCAGCCCTTGGGATCAGAAAACTGGTGTTTTACATTTACGCTTCAATTGATCTAAAGTTTAAGGTACATATTACGATTAAACTACAAATAAATAAATCATAGAAAGTCAATAACAGCAATTAATTAATTTTTTATTTTAATTTAAAAATTGAATTAGAGGTTTACATAGATATAGTTTACTAAATTACAACACCACCAACATTTCAGTCTGGTGTTGTATTGTGTAATGTAATAAAAACTCCCAATATCAAGTTTATATATTATTTTTTAGCTTTATTTGGTACCCACATATTTACTGTCTATTTTGTATGTTTTTATTTTAAATCTTTTTTTTTTGGTTGATGAAACTGTTTTGTTTTAATGATTTAATGAATAATGGAGCATTAACTTCTAAATGTATGTAGGCCTTATCATAACTTTCAAAGCACATGAAATCAGTTTAATCTACCACATATTTGCTCACATAAATAAACTTATGCTATGTTATGTTGGTTTTGTAAAGATTTGGCCACGTCTGCCAGACCCTTAGTTTGGATAGAAATATTTCAGGAACCGCGGCATGTTTTGGTGCTATCGCATTATATTTTAATGATATATTTTATAATTAAATTTAGAATAGAGTAGCAGTTCCCAAGCTTTGAGGTTGATCTTGCTTGTTATTAAAATTCGGTATCGCCACCATTGTGACATATGAACATTTTTTTCCCTTTTGAACACTTCGTAGAATGTAGAGTCAAGATTCGATTTATGTCTTCTTCTTCCAAGGGTGTCCCTCTCGGGACGGCGATTGGTTTTGATCTTTCGACGTTATTAGCCGGTTACAAGTGAAAAAACGATGTGGAAAAAACTTCTAAATCTAAAATCCCTATTTTACTAAAATAATTGAAAAAAAACTTAATTTCAGAATGTAAACAAAACGTTATTCTTGAAAAATAGGTGAAAACGAATAAGATTAACTAGACTATGAACAAAACAATATTTACAAGGAGCCTAGGACAACCGGCATTTTCACTATATCTGACACATAATTTTCACTACCAGAGCGTCTTTGTCACTTTGTATAAGCTTTTATTGGGGGATGTTTTAGACGAACTTAAAAAATCTGGAGATTGAGTTAGCACTGCACGGAAAATTATCCACAGTACCCTAAAACTTAACTCCAAGACGCGCACACACATGCGGTCGCCTCGCCATTTTGGCCGGAAGTCTTTTGTGTCGATTGATCGAAAGAAATGTTCAAAAAATACGTTTGATGTTCTTTAATACACCTCTGTGATATCCTAACAAGTGACTAATCATGGAACTATGCTGAAAGAACTGATAAAGTGGTTCAAGCTTATAGGAAAGTGTATTGAACCTCATGGAGAATATTTTGGAAGATAATAAACCTATTTACAGGTAATTAATTTCCTTTTTGTTCTTGATTCCCGAAATGTAAAAGGTTGCTATTGTACCCTGGTAGAAGAGACAACCAGTTATTCGGGTACATATTACTGACCTATGTTAAATCCTCTATTAGTACAATTTTGTTTTCACTTATATGAATTATTCATCTGATGTAAAAGTTGCTGTCGTGGTTATTTCTTCCTGCCTAGGTGGTTTCTCCAGTTGTTCAAATGCCTTGTTAATGGTGGTTTCAGGATATCCATTCATCAAAAGGTCTTCTCTAACTTTCATTTGTTCTTCTTTGAGGGCCTCTGGTGTGCTGCAAATGTTTTGATGATGCCAGTTTTCATTGTTGATGGGTCGTTAGAGTTGTAGTTTAGTTACAACCCTGTATGTGTAGCCTTCCAGTCCTAGTCCTTTGGCACTTCACATCCAGGAATGGTAGGCACCCACTCTCTTCCTTCTCCATGGTGAATCTGATGGAAAATTGTGATCGGAGCATCTAGCTCCAGAAATGCCTGTAGTTCTCTCTCTCCATGTTGCTAAATAATGAAGATGTCGCCGACATATCTTAACCAGAGTTGGTTGCTTTTCGTACCCCTTCAGTGTATTATCTTCGAACCATTCCATATATATGTTGGCGATGGTTGGTGACGGGGAGCCCATAGGCAATCCATCTTCTTCAATGAAGAAACGGTTCTTCTCCTGAAAGTAGCACTTCTTGAGGCAACACTAGTAAAATCATGATTGAATCGTGTTGCATAATTAAAATGCCTCCTAAATCGACATTTTTCAATGAAGTTAGTGGCGATTTCGCAGAATCTAGACAGTGTGCTAAAAACTTTTCAAAAAAGGCGGCGGAACTACTTCGCTATTATAATTGTGTTATCTACTGAAAAATGAGTAGGTATTATAATCACTTTTAGACTTTTTTTCCTGTACTGTAGCTAGAAATAAGATCAAATCCTTACCCTGCAATTATTTGTGTTTTATTTTTACAATACCACAAAAATCTAATATCCGTAACTGAAACTATCCGAAACTACCGGTTATTCCGAAACTACCGGTTAATCCGAAATAATTTCATATCCGTAACCGTAACTGAAACCGATATAATATTATTCAAATATCCATATCTATATCCAGATCCGAAATGTCACATCCGTAACATCCCTATTTCACATTCCCACAACATTGTAACGGAATTAAGATTTGAACACTCTGCATAATATCTACAAGGTTTTTGATATCGACGTAACCTTGTTGTTCACAAACAAAGATAACAAATCCATTTTTATATCGAACATCATTTACAACGCACAGTCCGTCGCCAGTTTTTCCATTAATAAAATCAAGTCCCCCACGTATTACCTCCAACCCGTGACATAAGCAACAAGGACACGCCATCCAGGTATCAGACAGACCTGATGCGATCTCAAGTGGTGTAGAAGGAGTCGTATATTGTTTCGACGCTATTCCACCATCAATGCTCCAGCCCTTATTTGTCTGCTCATCAAAGCGCTCGCAGAGCACCGATCTGTATTTTATTTGACAATACAACTAATGTAACTAAGTGAATTTGATATATACAAGGTAGAACAAAAATATTCTAAAGATCATGTGAAATAACAAAGGTTCTTTCAAATTGGAAAAATTTCAAAGAGTTATTTATCTTCAGAAATGCATTTGGGGCTTGCGACTTTCTTATAAGATAGTCCGTCGCCAAAAATTAAATTAAAGAAATCTTGATGATTCAGAGATCCCATTGCTGTTATAAGGGAAGACCTGGGAAAAATATATGAACTATTCAGATACAGGGTTGTTCAAAAGGACATTACCATTATTACTATTATTTTTGTCTGTACTGTTATGTTTTTTTCAGTTTCTAGTCGTCTTGTCTGTAATGGTATAGTGCCTTAAAAAAGAAGTGCGTTACTCTCAAGCCTTGCATAAAGCGCTTTTACTTTGAAAAGTTGTTCCCTACAACTTGTGCTAACAAACTTATAGGGGGAAAGTTTTGATTTCATTTTTCAACTAATATTTTTTTTATTTGTAATAATTTTCCAAAAGATTCTGGCTTCGCGCACATGGATCGACATATTTTAGAAACCATTTTTGCAAAACAGGTAATTTAAAAAAATCAATCAAATAAGTAAAGATTACTGATCTATGTTAAAAAGTCTAATAGATCAGATTTGTATTTGCTTAGGAATAATTCATTTTATTTTTCATACGCAAAAAACAACACAAAAAAATATAACAAATCTATGTTTATGTTGTTTATCTGTCGTTTCAGTGGTTCTGCTAGCAATGCGAACACCGTGCCTGCCTTGCGCCCATGTGTTAGAAATTTTCTAAAAATTTCACATTTTCCAAAATGATATCAAACATTTCGCAACCTTTTAGAACATTTTGTTCTGAACAACTTTCGTCAAAAAATTGCCTGCAATCACTTGATTGATCTAAACTTTGTGGCACACATTACGATTAAACTAAAAATAAATAAATCCTGATAGAATTTCGTAGCATTGATTAGTAATATGAATTATAGTAAGTAACAGAAACTCATATTTACATCAAGCTTTACAAATAAATTATTCCAATTGTAATTTTAATGTAAAAATTTAATTAGAGGTTTATACAGCTAATTATATATTACTAAATACTAATTATTTTTAAAGTTTATTATGTACTTATTTATTGTCTTTGTGTATTGTTTGTATTTTACATCAATATTTAATCTATATGTATATATATATATATATATATATATATATATATATATATATATATATATATATATATATACAGGGTGTCCCATGGTTCTGGTGTCGGATGATTGCGCAGTTATTTTCAAAATTTAGGGGTATAAGTTCTCGATTGGGATCTATCCAGCTAAAATATTTTCAAGCATGTACCACTTCCGGTTATAGCGGAAGTTGATACCAACTTGCTTATTTCAAATGGAACTCCCTGTAAATTATTGTATTTCTGAATTCTACGAGTAATTTTAATACTAATTCATGTATAATACCCTATACTTAAATTCAGCCCTTTTCGAGTTATTCCAAAATGTTTTTTGAAATTCACATTTTAAGGCCTTCAGATAATTGCAAATTATACAACAACGAAGAGGAATTTAGGAAAACCATTCGTTGAGAGGGTAGTATAAATTTAGTGCTTCCAGAATCTGTGAAAAAAGGATGGACATTATCTACAGAGTGTGTACAAAAAAATCTCGAAAATTTAAATTCAAAATCTGGAAAAACCCAATTTTTTTAAATGGAAACCACTATTTTTATATCAAAATCAGATTGAGCATCGAAAATAAGAGGTACTTTGTGAATAAGTACCTATACGAAATTCTGATAGTTTTCGACTTATTAAAAAAAAATAAAACATTTTCAGCATCTTTAATAAAAAGTAAGCTTAAGTACATAAGTTGGCCATAACGGTTGCTAAGGACTCCACGAAAATGTCATTTTAACAAATGTTCGAAATTCTTTTAATAAATCAATTTCAAATTTTATTTAATAGTCGTAAATAATGGTTGCAAATGCATTTCTTATTCTTAGTCTCATATGTGAAAATTGACCAAAGGATTGATTCTCTGTTGAGTTGTTAAAGAGTGCTATGGAATCATGACAAATGTCAAATATTACTAGTTAAATTATTATTATGTTATAATCATTTCAGTATATTCTTACGTCAGTTCAGAATCTTGATATAAATAATTATCCTTAAACAAAATGAATTTTACGAAAGAAGAAATGGTGGACATGATATTTGCATTAGGTGAATGTCAACGTAATAGCTTGCTCGCGTCAAGAGTGTATTACACGCAATATCCAGATCGAAGGCATCCAACTGAAAAGGCATTTACAAAACTTTATGAAAGATTTGTTGGTTCTGGAAATGTTTCTTATGGTAAACGTAATGTTCCAAATAGAGTAACTACTGAAGAAAACGAATTTATGATAATGCAGTCTGTGATAGAAAATCCACTATGTAGCGTTAGAACTATAAGTAACCAATTAGCTATTAGTAAAAGTGCCGTTCATAGGGTTATAAAGAGGTACAAGTTTCACCCCTATAAAATACAAATGCACCAAGAATTGCTTGAGACAGATTATGAAAAAAGAGAAGAATTTTGTAATTGGTTTAGAGTTAAAATGCAGACTGAAGCTGACTTTTCAACATATGTTTTGTTTTCAGATGAAGCCACCTTCCATAAAAATGGCTTCGTAAATAGACACAATTTTCATAACTATTGTGATGAAAACCCGAAAGGTTTTAAAACAACATCTCAGACTAAATGATCCTTAAACGTGTGGGCTGGTATTGTTGGGGGTAACGTTATTGGACCTTTCTTTTTTGATGGGACAATGAATGGAGCCAAATTCCTTGATTTCTTAAGAAACCAATTACAGCCGTTATTAGAAGACGTTCCATTAAACATAAGAAGTAAAATGTGGATCCAACTAGACGGCTCTTCAATTCATTATGACAGAAGAGTTCGGCGATATTTAAATAGAAAGTTTAGTGATTGTTGGATTGGACGAAACGGATCAGTTGCTTGGCCTCCACGTTCACCTTGTTTAACCCCAATGGATTTTTTTCTCTGGGGTTACATAAAAGATATTGTGTATAAAGAGGAAGTAACGAGTAAAGAGAATATGAAAGAAAGAATAAGAAATGCATTTTCAATAATTGCACCAGAACTATTAAATAAAGTCCTTAGCAACCGTCATGGCCAACTTATGTACTTAAGCTTACTTTTTATTAAAGATGCTGCAAATGTTTTATTTTTTTTTTTAATAAGTTGAAAACTATCAGAATGTCGTATAGTGACTTATTCACAAAGTACCTCTTATTTTCGATGCTCAATCTGATTATGATATAAAAAATAGTGGTTTCCATTTGAAAAAGTTGAGTTTTTCCAGATTTTTAATTTCAATTTTCGGGATTTTTTTGTACACACTCTGTAGATAATGTCCATACTTTTTTCACAGATTCTGGAAGCACTAAGTTTATTCTACCCTCTCAACGAATGGTTTTCCTAAATTCCTCTTCGTTGTTGCATAATTTGCAATTACCTGAAGACCTTAAAATGTGAATTTCAAAAAACATTTTGGAATAACTCGAAAAGGGCTGAATTTAAGTATACGGTATTATACATGAATTAGTATTAAAATTACTCAGAAATACAATAATTTACAGGGTGTTCCATTTGAAATAAGCAAGTTGGTATCAACTTCCGCTATAACTGGAAGTGGTACATGTTTGAAAATATTTTAGCTGGATAGATCCCAATCGAGAAGTTATACCCCTAAATTTTGAAAATTCTATCTTCTATCATAACTGCGCAATCATCCGAGACCAGAACCATGGGACACCTTGTACATATATATATTCCAATTCCTGAAACTGTTTTCTCTCAGATTTAATTAACCACAGAATATTATTTTCTAAATTTATGTCGGGTGTAATCATGATTAACTTTCAAAGCAGATGAAATAAGTTTAATTTTGTCGCATATTTTCTCATACAAATAAACGTATGCCATGTTATGTTAATTTTGTGACCCTTTGGCCACGTCTGCTAGCCCCTTAGTTTTGAAAGTAATATTTCAAGGACCGCGGAGTGTTGTGGTGTTCTCACATTATATAGTTTGTAACTATTTGAAGAATAGTTTGACACTTCCCGAGCTTTGACGTTCATTTTGCCTGTTATTAAAATTCTGTATCGCCTCCATTGTGACATATGAACATTCAGGGAAAACCCTTTTTGACATTTGTAGAATGTAACGGCGAAGACTGTTAAGATTCGGTTTATGTCGAATCTTCCAAAGAAATGTTGAATAAATACGTTTGCAGTTCTTCAGTACTTGTCTCTGATATTGTAACAGGTGACGACTCATGAAACTATGCTGAAAAAATTGAAAAAGTGGTTCAAACGCATGCAAATGTGAATTGATACTCATTTAAAATATTTTAGAAAACAGTAAACCCATTTACGATGATTAATTAGCTTTTTTGTTATATTTCAGAAATATCAAAGGCTCTGTGAAGAAACAACCACTAATCATGGCAAATATTACTGACCTATGTTAAATCTTCCATCGATTTTGTTTTCACTTCTAAGAATTATTCATTTTATTTTTCACATACATACAACATTGTAACGGAATTAAGATTTGAAACCTCTCCATATCTACAAGGTTTTTGATATCGACGTAACCTTGTTGTTCACAAACAAAGATAACAAAATCCATTTTTATAGCGAACATCATTTACAACGCTCAGTCCTTCGTCAGTTTTTCCATTAATAAAATCAAGTCCCCCTCGTATCACCTCCAACCTGTTACATAAGCAACAAGGACACGGCATCCAGGTATCAGACAGACCTGATGCGATCTCGAGTGGTGCAGAAACAGTCGTATATCGTTTCGTACTTCGCCAAACGTTAGTTATTCCACCATCAATGCTCCAGCCCTTCATCTGTCTGTTCATCAAAGCGCTCGCACAGCACCGGTCTGTCGTTTCAGTGGTTGTGCTGGCAACGCGAACGCCGTGCCTGCCGCCCATGTGTTAGAAACCGCGTAGTTGTAGCAGAACCGTTATTGCGGATGTATGGTTTTTCGCGAGCTCGTCGCGCACATTTCTGTCTTTGAAAACGTCTCGTTATTTTTTTTTTTCGTATCTAAAACATTTGATATGTGTTTCGATTTGAAATGATGGAGTTGTCGTCGATGAGGAATCCCAGTGCCAATCAGGAAAGGATGGCGAATCCGTGGTATCCCCCTCCACGAGCTTCTTACAATTTCGTCATGGAATCTACGCCTAGGTTAGTTCTATGTGTATATAAATACATTACTCAAAAAAGCACACACACCATTGACACCATCATTATTCCTACATGTTCCCACATAAAGGACGGCAGACCCAATTTTCGAATTCGTGAAACGTTTTCAATCGCCGTCCTCTTGATATTTTGTCGCCATTAGGACGATTTTAGCGTTGCTATTTGCTTCATGTTTAAATAACTATTTATCATAGTGTTGACCTTCGTTCGGTTGCAGCGACCGTCTCTGTTTGATATGGCGGAATAAACAATTTTAAGGCTAATAATATCGTCGACTGCTCACTCCGGTTGGCTTTTACATTGAATTTCGAAAAAGTTTATATAGCAGCCGCGCATATTTTACAAACATTTAGTAAATTGTATGACCGAGAACTTATATAACGTAGCAACAATGTAAACTTTTTAACGTTTGAATTTATTACAGTCGCTCGAAACGATACGGTCGTTTCGAATGCATTTTGCAACAATGTTTTAACATTATTAACCATTGATTTTTTTTTGGTTTCGATTATATTAATTAGTGTACACTGATAAAACGAGTGTATGATATCGTAGTGCATCTGCGTGTCTGGCTGGTTAAATATTCAGGCGAACGACGTACGCTTTCCTGCATCTAAATACCTGTTGCGCTCTAAAATTATCCTTGACAAACGTACTGAATGAGGTTTATGAAAGGTTGTTAATAGGTTAGTTTTTGTAACACAATTTTCGTACAATGCGTACTGCGTTACTGTTTCTTCAAGAATCGTATTTATTCGGTTTCATTAACCGATTTCCAAAAAGGCGGAGGTGATCAATTCGTCTACAACTTTTTTTTATGTATGACGAGCGATTATTCAAAAACGGCTTGGGCAATTTTGATGATTTAAACTACATTATATTAAGGAACATTACACGGTCCCTTAATTGTCTATAACATGAAATTTACTGTTTTCTAGAAAATCAGAAAAAAATGTAAATAAGGGACTAGATTTCAGCAATTTCAATGAATCTTCACTGTTTTCTCTAAAACTGCTCACGCAATTTGAATATTATAAATATTATACAAAGATATATTCTAGCTTGATTCCGTACATTTTTCTATAATGTAAAACATACCATTTTTTTAAAATCGGAAAAATATATGCACAAAAACTGTAAACATCATGGTAAATGTCAAATTTTCATCATAAATATCTAGTTTAAATGTCAAGATATGCCATGAAAGTATGTCGTGCAGGATGTTTTGTAATGATTTTCGTTTTGATGCTTTTGAAGTCAGTTTATTTTAGAGACGAAGTTAAGTTACAGTCGGCTGAAATTGCAGAAAATATTCCATTAGCTTATTAAAACGAAATTTGTTATTCCCGCGATTCTTCTGTGTGGAATACGGTTGAAGTGTGTGCGTGTGTGCATGTAATATTGGGTGGTACATAAGCAGTTGTATAAACATAGGATAATTGAAATATAAGTTGGAATTGAATTAGTTATATATGGTGGTTGTAAAATAATTGTATTGGGTAGCACATAAGTAGTTGCTTATACAAGGTGGTTGAAATAAAAGTGGAGCAAAACTATAGTATTATACAGAGTGGATATTTGAGTTATAGGATGAGAATAATTACATTATACAAGAGGCTTTAAAAATTGTCAAAAGCAGAATACAGGGGTTTAAATATAAGATGGAGTGTAATTACAGTTATACGGGGCGGTTTAAAAAAGTTATATAGTTTAGAACATAAGTAGTTGCTTAGACAAGGTGTTTGAAGTAGTGGTGGGGTAAAATTATTATTATTAATTATTTTTTGTTATATAACATAAGCAGTTATTATATTTGAAGTATAGTACGTAGGACGGGGTATAATTATAGACATGTGTTTAAATAAAATTAGAAGCAGTTGCATATACCGGGTGATTGAAGTAATGGTATAGTAAATTTATAGTCATAAAATGTGGTTCAAAAAGGTGAATTTTGTTATGTAGGAGACCATGAGCATTTGCATAAATGGAATACTAGACATATGGGCGAAATAAAATCGTTGGTATACACGAATAATTTAAACAATTGAAAAATAGAAGAGTCGATAGTGTGGTGAGGATTTTTACTTATACAGGGTGTTTTAAAGATATCAGGACCGTTGTAATATTGTGTTGTGTTGAATTATAGTTGTACAGGGTGATTCAGAAAATGATAGACCAATAAAGTTATATAGTGACCAGTACATAGAAAAATATAGAGTGTGGATGCAATATAGAGTGAGAATCAGTTACATTTATAG
>CM067223.1:74779963-74838517 GCA_034190945.1 Octodonta nipae | reverse complement strand
AACGTCTCACCAATTTGAATTTTTTTGTTTCTACAAAGAGATATTCCAGCTTGAGTCCTTATAATTATTAGTAGGAGAGATAGAGCGGGATTTTGCTCGTCATCCTGAAAATGGACAGAATGTATCGTATTAAGTTCAATTCCTGAACTACATCACGTTTCTAGGCAGGCGCCAGTGGAAGTGATAACCGAGGATAGTTACAGGGTGTGAAAATGGTATTTTTTTGGTCATGCTCATCATCGAGTAAACGTTCCAAAATTGGCTGCATACAAGATTGTGATATATTTAAGCAAATTCCCGAGAGGCGTCTGCCTAGAGCGTTACCATCAAGCTGGCGGACAGGGGTAAACTTGTCAAAAATAGGGGTGAACTTCGTCATTAAGTTAAAAGAACGCCATTTGCACCATTTTTTTACTTACAAGAAAGAAATCATAATCCAAAAGGACATACAGGTAAATAGCGTAAATATATTTTTCATGACGTCATTAATGTGGTCTGTATGACGTCATACACAGTTTTTTAAATGCCAAGCCACATTTTTTATTAAGGATTCGGAAAGAGCGGAAAATTTCATGTCCGAATATGACTTTGACCATGACCTTGAACTTGATCTTCCGCGTAATTCCAAGATCAAAGTTTTTTGAAAAATCAACCAATTATAGCTAAGTTTAGTGTACGGGGGGGTTTCGACATCGCTGATGTCGAATCTGAAATCAGTTTTTCAAAATTCACAATACAAGATGGCGGGCCAATTTTTTGAAAAAAGTAAATTAATTGATGCACAACCAATTAACGGTAATCTATGTTTTTAATCGTGATTCGAAAGATGACTGATTCAAAGAGGTATTCCAAATTAAAAACAAATTTAACTTTGAACTTGGCCACTACTTGTTTTGAAAATTTCAAAAACTGATTTCATATTCGTAATCATCGACGTCAAAAACCCACGCATACCAAATTGGGAGTAGGTTGGTTAATTTTTTTCAAAGTGCCAATTTTCAAACAAACTTTGATTTTGGAATGACCTTGAAGATCAAGTTCAAGGTCATGGTCAAAGTCATATTCGAATCTGAAATTTTCCACTCTTTCCAAATCAGTAATGAAAAATGTGGCTTTGCATTTAAAAAAATTGCGTATGTCGTCATACAAACCACATTAATGACCTCATGAAAAATATAATGTCATTTAGCGTGTACGTCCTTTTGGATTATGATTTCTTTCGGGTAAGCAAAAAAATTGTGCAAATAACGTTTTTTACTTAATAACGAAGTTCACCCCTATTTTTGACAAGTTTACCCCTGTCCGCCAACTTGATGGTAACGCTCTAGGCAGACGCCTCTCGGGAATTTGCTTAAATGTATCACAATCTTGTATGAGGCCAATTTTGGAACGTTTTTCATCATTTTCACACCCTGTAACTATCCTCGGTTATCACTTCCACTGGCGCCTGTCTAGAAACGTGATGTAGTTCAGGAATTGAACTTAATACGATATATTCTGTCCATTTTCTCGATGACGAGCAAAAACCGGCTCTATCTCTTAGACTATATCTATAACGTCAAACATACCGTTTTCCAAAAATCGTAAAAATATTTGCAAAAACACGGTAAACATCAATGTAAATGTCACATTTTCATCATATCTAGCTTAAATATTAATATATGCCATACAGGGATATCGTACAGGGTGGTTGTAACGGTTTTCATCGCAGTCGAGTAAATTGGCACAAAATATTCCATTAGTGTATTGAAATAAAATAATTTGGGAAAGCGGTGTTTTCTATATGGTATACGGTGGTAGGTGTGTGGGTGCATCGAAATTCAGGCAACAAGCAGTTGAGATTTTGGGCGAAGTAAAATTACAGTTAGACAGGTGGGTTCAAAAAATCTTAAAAATAAATGTGAAATTGGGTGGTACATAAGCAGTTCCATATGTAAAATGGTTGAAATATAAATTGAAATAGAATTAAAGTTATACGGGTGGTTTAAAAAATGTTGTATTGGGTGACACTTATGCAGTTGCGTATACAAGTTGGTTAAAATAAGAGTCAAGTAAAACTATAGTTATACAGAGTGGATAAAAAACTTTAAAATTGGTTAAATAAGCATATGCAGTAAGGATATATGCATATACAGGTTGATTGAAATATAAAGTGAAGTGGAATAATGTTATACAGTGTGATTTAAAATTATATCTTCAACACTTTTGAAGTTTTACTGCTAGGCCCATAGGAAGTGATAGTAATTTACATGTGTTATGCATGCCAAAACCGACTGCTATCGGTTTATTAGTTTTTAAACAATTGCGATATAAAGTTTTTAGTTCATTCTGTTGTCGTTGTGCCACCATGAGGCAAGAATCGTCATATTTATATTTTGAACAGATTTATAGAAAAGCAAAGTCTCTATTTTTATTTTACATTAAATGTATGTGAAATATATGAAAAATTCAAACAAACGCGCCCAAAAATGGGGAACTGCATGAATGTATCCGAGCGGGGACTGCTGACAATAATTATAAATAAATGGTGAAAAAATCTAACCACTAAATAGTTTCTAGATAAGGCAATTTGTAAAATGTTGTTATAATGTAACAGCAACCAAGTGTTTATAAAACCAATATAATCAAAACTCTAATAAACTACATTGACCTGCTCACAATTGTTAAGCGGCTGCTATTCATCGGGAACATTAAGGGGTGTGGGTAAGATATTCAAACTCAAAATTTATTTTTATTAAATTTGATAAAAAAACCTGTAAGTGAACATACCTAAAAACCAACAAATAGTATCGGGTTGTGAAATTATTTCACACCGGCTATATCAAAATTGTATATGTTCCTTCTGGTCTTGGACCTCAAAAAACTGTGTTCAATACCTTCACTTGTGCTTAAATAAAAATTCTCATACCAATCGATGGGTTAAGGTATAAACGAAAAATATCCAAAATATAAACAGAAGAGAGTTTAATATAAATATGGAAAATATGGTGTATAAAAAACTGATGCCAAAACTGAGATACTCTTTATAGTGACTTAATTTGGAAAATTTAATATATCTATACTACTGAAAAATAATATATGTACAAAAATTCAATGTTAAAATTAGTATATTTACTAAAATACATGTGTGAAATTTAGAGAAAAATGTGCTCAACTATGATCCTAAAATCAAAATGATACCGGTATAAACTGTTAACCTTACCTTTGTACAATGTTGATCAGAAATATTTTATTACCATATGTGCATTCAAACTGTTATTTGAACTGTACTTCTGCTCCTGGAAACTCAAAGCCAAATATTTCACAACTTATCTGCCATCACAGAAACTGTACTACGTCCATAACTGTACAGTAAACGAATCCGTAAGATACACTGCTAAATAGCCATTTGATGAACAGCTAAACTCTCCAAACGCCAAGAGATAAATCACCCTGTAGTGACAAACGTTTCCACTATAACCATCTATACCGTGACTTCTCGATAACATGACCTCACGACCACATTATGCTGTACAGTAGAAAAATAATTCTAAACAAATGGGACCAACTCCAGTAATAAAATATTCCAATTGAACAGTTAAACAGGCCCACCGTAAGAAAAGGCTCAAATGTAAGACCCTAAGATATAATATCGCATATGACAAAATAAGGTGAAAAAAATAATTAAATAAAAAAAAATCCACTATATTTGGGACATATAAATGTAAAAAATTTCGTATATTTTTAAAATAAAAAAAATAACTTTGAATTTTTCACATACATTTTGAGGTTATGTGAATAAAGCGTAAATAGAAACGTTGTAGATCTATTTATAACCTACAACTTTGCAATTATCTTTTTTCTATAGGACTTGTATTATTCCCGGAAATCGAGATTGTTACCTTAAAAACTCACCCCCTTCCAGATCGCCCGTAAATTATTTTTCTTCTTATTGTTGTTGCATTCTCTTCGTTCCCGAATGGATTTCATCCTACTATTATTTCGTTTGGTTTCAAAAATTATCCAAAAACCAGAACCTCTTATTGATTTGTATATATTTTCTAAATTGTACCATAGAAGTGGTCTCGAATACTTTTCTATGATTTGTAACACGAAGTTTTTCAGAAAATCGTCGAAAATGCAATATTCTTATCAAAATCAACATCGAAGTGACGTAAGTTACAGTTCTCCTTAAATAAAGTTTGAGTTGTGAATTTGAAAATTTTCTGTGTACATCGCAAGCATATAGGTATTGTATAATTTTGTTAAACATATTTGCGGCTCCTTAAATCAACGAGCATTAAGCTCATATTATTTGTTTACATATATATATATATATATATATATATATATATATATATATATCGACTTCATGAGTTTTTTAAATTTTGCGGAAGGTTGTGAATACGTAATGATAAAATAAAAACTACCGAGTGCAAGATAAAACTAAAATCTGAAAATACTTAAAAAGCTAAAAGTTGAAAAAGCACATTCACTGTTGTTAGGTATCTAAGCAAATAAATATAAACCATTAATGACCTACATATCTCGATTTCAGCAGAACTTCATTCTTCGATCTGGATCGTCTTCTGTTAGCTGCTAGACAAAAGTCAGTTTGTATGGTTGAAATTTTTCTTTATGGAGATATCTTAGAGCAGTTGTACGGCCCACGTTATTTTATTTTTGTCAAAGTATAATGTATAATGTATCAACAATAAGAATTCTACAACTGGGAGAATTAATAAATAAAATCCACAGTATTTGCCAATTTTGTTTAATTGTCAATATCAATATCAGTTGTTACCTATTGGAGGCAAAAAAATAAGCACATGATCCACGAGCGTAGGTTTTTTAAATATAAAAATTTACCAAAATTCGTTAGTACTTAATACAGAGTTAGATAAGTCTGTGTTTAGCTAGTTTAAAATACTCATAATAAAGAGGGTGTTCCATTAAAAATGAAAAGGATTGTCTAAGTACTTCTTGGGAAATAACACCACAGTTTAAAGAAAATTGCTGTATATTCCAAACGTTTCCGGGTCTAGGTCAGACCCGTTGTCAATGGTTAAGAAACTTGGATAAAAAAGGCACAATTCTAAGATGTAAATTAAAAAATTTTACAATGTGTATTATTTGATTTCTGACGTAACTAAGAGAATTTTATTTGTAATATACAGGGTAGCACAGAAACTTCTAAAGATCATATAATCATAAAGTTCCTTTCAAATTGGAAGAATTTGCATATTTTCTATACAAAATAGTTTTGATGTTTTAAATTTGTTTGAATGAACAGAAAATCTAGTATGATAAGAAACATAACAATACCATATAAATCACATGTCATTTACAAAAATTCAAAAAAATAGTTTCCTTACATACAGTTAATATCAAATACCTCCAGCAACAATTTTCGGATATATCATTAAATATTGCATAATCATTGGTATTATTAAATTAATATCTTGTGTATCAACTTGAAAGAAAGCAGCGATACTGTTAACTGATCATGGACTGACCAGGTGATTGACCGACTGACTGATTGACTGACTGACAAAGAACTAAGACACCGATTAATTGTTATGATAAATAATGCTAAACGTATACGAAATAAATGCCAATGCCATACGGCACGGCATATATTATCGCCTAAGGCATCAGTTGGGATTCTTCTTTCTTCTGAGAAAGTACGATACAATAATATATTCGTATTGATAACATCAATTTTGTTAGATTTATTCGATGACTGAAGTATGTATTTTCCGTCAATTAATAGTTATACTGACTTGGAATGTGACCTGTAAATCATTATTATAGTAGCTACAATTTTTTTTGTCATTTTTAACCGACTTCTAAAAAGTAGAAGGTTATCAATTCGTAGGCACGTTTATATATATATATATATATATTTATGTTATTTGACTAGTTTTTTGTTTATTTATACATTTCATAGGTTGTCCAAATTTTTGAAAAAGACCAAGAATTAGTCGAAACGTACGTAAATATAATAATTACCACGAAAAACTAAATTAGAATTATTTCAATGGTCCCAAAAACTCAAGACTTCTCAATCAAATATATATATATATATATATATATATATACATATATATATATATATATATATATATATACAAATATATATATATATATATATATACAAATATATATATATATATATATATTATAATATATATATATATCAGTGATTATTCAAAAACGGCTTGGGCAAATTGATGATTTAACTGCATTGCATCAAGAAATGTTATTGAAAGGTACCATATAACTTTGTATAACTGATATTTACTACGGTGTTCCAGAAAATCAGAAAAAACGGTAATTAAGGGACTACACTTCAGCAAGGCTCAATCAATTTGAATATTTTAAAATGTATTCTACAAAGAGATGTTCCAGCTATAATTATATAATTATAATTTTCTATAATGTAAAATATTAAATGTCAAGATATGCTATGAAAGTATATCGTACAGGGTGTTTGTGAAGGTTTTCATTTTACGGGGCTTAAAGTGAAATGTATCAAAAAGAAAAAAAATATATATGAGCGATCTCTTCATTACGGTATACGGTTACACCAGTTTATAGAGCAAACTTGGACTTATTTTCGGACATACAATTGAATACAGTAACAGTTTATAGATTATTATTTTAACAGCAAACTCGTAGAGGTAAACGATTTCAATAATAAAAACCCGCAAAAATACGAAGTTCTTTTCATTTTTGCTTATACAGTGATGGGCAAATGTGTGGAACCAAGTAAATATCTCTGGAATTATTAGAGATATCAAAATGAAATTTGGAAGGTGGATACTGCAGTAGATTGCCTATTTGTTTCCAAATTTTTTTACAATTTTGAGCTTCCTGTTTTACCGGAAGTAATGTCGATTTTAAAATTTGCAATGAAACACCCTGTATAGTGTTTTAGTTTCTGATGAAACATTTTATTGCAAATATAAAAATATCGGGTTTGATATTGTTTACTTCAATACCTACCGAGATATTAACAGTTAAGTAACTAAGGAAAGAAAAAATTCGATGGTAGCTAAACTCGGTTCAGATTTCATTTACGCCCGATATAAATAAACCGCTCGGTAAGGATTTGTATTTCTATTGGCCAATCGGTGGCATTATACCGTCACAGCCAACAGCACTGCTTGTTCCATAGTCGAATACACGTTCGTTTGTTTAAATCAGGTTCAAATTAAATCTGAATCAAGTTTAGTAGTCCATTGCAGAAGTGACAGTAGTTGTCAAAATAATAAGTTATTTTTTTTTATTTGAACATAAAAAGATTGTATTGTTTTAATTTGATCGTAAAATGGCCGAATTAAATGAAAGAGAAAGAATACAAATATTAATGATGATTGGATATGGGGAGAGGAAAGGAAGTTTGTGACCTTTTTAACATTGTTCATCCGAATACACCAATATCCCCTTCAGTAGTGACGAAAACTTTGCGAAGGTACGACGCAAGTGGAACAGTTAGCAATTTACCAAAAAGTGGACGGGAAAAAAGTGGTAGTAATGAAGGTGTAGCTTAAAATGTTGCTATATCTTTGGAAGAAAATCCTCACTTATCCACTACCGACCTCGCCAATATGCATGGAATTAACCGTCGTTCAGTAGGAAGGATATTGAGGCGAGAAAAAAATCATCCATACAAAATTCGCCTCGTTCAAGAACTCTCAGAAGACGATTTGGGCCGGCATTTATAACAACAGAATCGTGGGACCCTTCTTCCTACAAGAAACTTTAAACGGAGATAGGTATTTACAGCTCTTGGAGACACAAGCTATTCCGGCATTGGAGGTAAATGGACAGGTACCAAATAATATCTGGTTTCAGCATGATGGAGCACCACCCATTACGATTGGATGAAGAAGGGGTACTTATGAATGGCCTGCACGAAGTCCCGACCTTAATCCACTAGACTATTTTCTGTGGAGTTACTTAAAGTCTAAGGTTTATGTTGATAGACCAAATAACTTGCAAGAATTAGCTGCAAGCATAACTCAAGACATCCAGAGAATTACACCAGAAGTAATAGCTAATGTTACTAGAGAATTTTAAAACCGACTTGCTTATTGTCAAGAAGTAACGTTGCTCAGGTTGAACATCTAATACATTAAGTTTAGTTAAGTTAAGTTTCAATGTTTTGAAAATTACTTAGATTTAGTTAATAATTATGATTATGTATTTCTTTAAGGGATATTAGATTTTCCTTCCTTTTTTTCTTTTATTTTTCTGCTAATATCTCGGTATGTATTGAAGTAAACAATATCAAACCCGATATTTTTGTATTCGCAATAATGTTTCATCAGAAACTAAAATACTATACAGGGTGTTTCATTGCAAATTTTAAAATCGACATTACTTCCGGTAAAACAGGAAGTTTGAAATTGTAAAAAAATTTGGAAACAAATAGGCAATCTACTGCAGTATCCACCTTCCAAATTTCATTTTGATATATAATAATTACAGAGATATTTGCTTGGTTCCACACATTTGTCCATCACTGTATAATGAAAAGCAGTAAAGGAATCGTAAGCCGTCTACAGAAAATTTGTAGAGAAATAGAAATCCTTCTAAGCGAGCGTTTATACAGCCTGATTGGATCATTTTTTACCAAGTATACTCAAAAAAATAGTCAAAAGTGATTTTTTTTGAATTTATAACTTTCTGGTAACTAATACTGGAATATTAAATATCATTGTTAAAACGATGCTCACTATGGATATTGAATAAATAGTTTTTGAAGAATTGGAATTTAAATAATTTAGACAGATATTTTGAAAATCGCACCGTATTAACAAGAATAGTCCGACCGGGATTTGCTAAAGATATTTTGAAAGTTCATAAATTCCACTTCAATTTGTCTATTTTGGATTATCGGTATAATGCCGAGTAATTGGTTTAAAATAATAGTAAATATTGCATTAAATGTACTAATATACGACATCCAACCATTGGTGCACTGACAATAGCTGTCAAAGCACATGGACGGATCTAGAATTTTCTTGGGGTGAGGGCACAAGATGAAAGTTATGGTAAATTGTATTATTATACTTTTTCAGCAGTTTATTACGTTTTTATTTACATAACTATTACATGCCCATATTAGCCTATTTTTCCATTGGTTTATTAAGTTACTGGATAGCTGTATACAGTTTACTGAGATTAACTAAATTACTTTTTTCCACTGACTATATCCGCCACTGTCAAGACATCGGAGGAGAAGTAAGGGTCCGTTGTTTAAGCCCTATTTCAAAGGCAGTGTTAATACAGTTTACGGCACTATAACAAAAATCCAACATACACGAAGTGAAGTGCATTTTATGAGCTTTCATGGTTAATACGATACGTTCTGCAAAATATTTCTACAATTTATTTAAATTGCAATTTTGCAAGATTTTTTGGGTTTTTTAAGGCTCAAATAATTTAATTCTACGAGTTTGCTGTTACGTTATGTGATGGGTTATGCGGTTTGCTGTTGCTTAAAAATCTCTCTTTACTGGTGTAAGTGGTAGGTGTGTGTCCGTGCATGAAAATTCAAGCAGCAAAAAAAAATACAGTTATACATGTGGGTGTTCAAAAAATCTTCCAAGTAACTGTGATATTGGGTGGTACATAAGCAGTTATATATAGGATGGTTGAAATGTAAATGTTAATTAAGTATATGCAGTAAGTATATTTGACTTATAGGGCGGAGGGTTCAAAAAATGTTAGAAGCAGTTGAAACAGGATGATTGAAATTTAAGGTGGAGTGGAATTATAGTTAAAGAACGTGGTAAAAAAATATCGTGTGGAACATAAGTAGTTGCTCATACTTGACGTATGGGGCGAAGTAAAATTACAGGTATATAGGGTGATTTAAACAATTAAAAATAGAAACAGTCAGTAGAGTGGAAAGGATTAATAACTATACAGGGGCGGTTGCAACATTGTGTAGAGTTGAATTATATTTGTAAAGGGTGATTTAGAAAATGATACACAAATAATTTATATTGGGTGACCAATACACACAAACATGTACACACGGTTGTTGTAATATAGGGTGCATTAGAGTTACACTTATAGAAAGTGGTCCAAATAATAACACGAATAAAAATGTTAAAAAATATGTGGGAAATATACAACAAAATACAAATGAGAGACAGACAGAGACAGAGACAGAGAGAGAGAGAGAGAGATAAGAATACGCTAACATAATCAATAGAAATGTACTTTAAATCAAATAAATAAAGAATATGTGTATAAAAATAGTGATTGGTTGCACACGGTTTGTAAGTGTTATGTTGAAAATGAATTTAAAAAAAACTTCTATAATACATATGTTAAACCAAATGATCATTTTAAGTAAATTTGTTCCTTAAACGAAATGTTCAAGTTTTTAGTTTGCAGAAAATTTGACAGTGACAAATTAAATTATGCACAAACACAAAAACCTGTGCTCCACAGAATAAATACACGAACTAACTATTAATTAAATACAGTGACTGACAACGACTCCAAACTTAGAGTTGCAACGTATTTTTATTGAGTGTGATAATACACTGTTTTTGTGCCAATTGTACTGATCTTTTAGTAAAATGAAGATATAGTTATCCACGTTTTAAAAGAGATTTTAGTGACTTAAATAACTATGTAAATGTTGCTTTATGCCAGGAGAATCAAAAGTATGTATTTTAGTCATACTTTTGAATCACCCTGTAGAGTCTGCCAGTTTAGAAGATTTGAAAATGTATTCCTCAGCATCTTTTTCAAATCTTTTTTTTTTGGTTTTTCTAGTTGCAAAGCACCAAAGTGCCTATGGTTTACTTTAATGACAATTGCCATAAATTTTGCCAAAAATTTGGTATGAGTCCAGAAGTTGTAGCTAGTATTGTAGCTTTATTACAAGTCCGTAGAAATTAGTGTTATGTCTCAAAGTGATTTGGGTATTCACGAAATTTTAGAAGAATATGTTTTACCATACCAAAAGTTAATGGAAGCAAATTTTATCCTCATGCAGAATAGCGCCAGACCTCATATCTTAATCCAATTGAACATCTCTGGGATAGGTTTGGTAGAGGTGTTCGAGCCTTAGTATCTGACCCGCGCCCCTGAAAGAATATCAGAAAATTATTAAGTTGATGTGATTGTTATTGGGCAAGTAGTCAAACTAATCTCGGAAAAATATTGCGGTATGAATTTATATTATAGTAATTAGCTAGCACTATTTTCGCAGCTGTCAATAATTCTAAATAGCAGCAGGAGTCAACGAAGCGAAATTTATTTCGTTATACCTATTTTGTGTTAGACGTCAGGATGTTAAAACAAACCTACTTTTAACTTGTCACAGATCAATTATTTTTTTAACGATTTTGATGCGCTACTTCTTCACTTACTCAGAAATGTCCAAGATTTGATATTACTTTTAAAGCTACAGAGAGAGAAAGTACCAGGATGATTTAAAGTTTGCCAAAGTTTAGACACGTTAGCCATTTTTTTAAAACTTCATTTAAAAATAGAAGTCAGTACTCTGACACAAGCAATAGCCTGTTAAACAAGCCATATTTAATTTAAATCGGTCTATAAATAAAAAAGTTATGAGCGGAAAATAAAGTTTGTTTATGGACAACACTATAGTTTCTCCCTACGAAATTATGTATATTTTTAAAAATCTAAAGCCAATTTTCACTACCAGATGCACTTTAATGAATCTTTTGACTACTGCACAATCACAATTTAATTTGAAAATAAATCAACAAAGAACAACTATCGTTCTGATTTATTATAGTGCGCCTTAGCTTTTAATGAGGCTGAAAACAAATAAACAAATGAAGAATAAAAAAAAAGAATAAAAAAAGTTGCGGTACTTTTTCTTTATTACCATAGAAAACTGAGTAATGGCAATTGTTTTGGAAATCCCAGTTTCTACTGTCTGCACTCCCCATAACAATGACATGCTTGTTGCTATTTTCAGTACCACCTAATTAAATAATAATAAAAAAATAGAATATTATCATTATATTAATTAATATAATTCCCTTACGTTGTTATTTTTCTTGCATGATCAATGATACAACGGAACTGAACAATCACCTTTTTAACAATTGTGTGTAAGAGAAATCTGACCAACAGTCCTTGTATAGATAAACAATCCTTGTAAGTATTTTTAGATAGGTACGATCATAAAAAAATGTTTGCGTGTCTAGTAGCTCGCACGTCATGCTATAATGGTCTTCTTAATAAGTAATCGAAACCGTTCAGCAAAATATGTTTTTAAATAATGAGTTTTTATGGGATTTTATTTGGTAAATAAATCGATCAACCGTTTTATGAAATAATGTCTAGGTATAGACCGTCAGCTAGTGATAAAGTCTGGTCAAGCATTTAATCGCTTCTGTCTCAAAGGGGGTCGAAATTTACGAGAGAGCCGGGTGTCTAACATAGGAGACACTCGATTTCTATTTTCCGAAAAAGATGTTTTCTTCCTGTGTTGCCGATAGACATAGGTGAAAATTTTTAAATTCAAATTAATCCCAAATAAAATATAAAATTAAATTACTAATGGAAAATAGAAGAACATTATAGAGTAGGTTGAGCTCAAAAAAACAATAACAAACCAGTTAGGTAAAGACACCCGTGAGTACAACACGACAGTGATTAAGGAGTAAATAGAACAAAATAAAAGGCCTAAAATGTTTAAGAAGAAACTATGCATAGGAAGACCTAAAATGGTCTAACTAAAAAAAAAAGGTAACGCATCAGTTGAAACAATAAAAGAACAAAAAAATACCATCTGGAACTATATAAAATTTGGTCAAGTGCGAGTTGGACTCGCATACTTAGGGTCCCCTACCACCTTTAAGATTCTAATATTCCAGTTTCAGACAAGCAGGGAATGAGTGCATTTTCTTATATTTACCCTTATATCTTTTAAAAGAAGCGTTTTAAATTTATAAAAAATATACACTTTGATTTTCCACTAATTCCAAATAATAGAATTAATGATTTTTTCATATTTTTTCTATAAACAAAAAAATTAATGTCTTATAGTTTGGGGAATGACGGGGGGAATGGGTAATTTTTTTAAATATATTTTAAAATATTCATTTTAAATAAATTTAAAAAATATATTTGTATTCGTCTTAATGAGCCCTGTGTTTTAATATATTACATGACCCATTAGAAACAATTATAATTTTTTATTTTCCATTTAATCCTATAATTTTCCAGTAAAGTTTAGGTGAGGGGCTATTTCAAAATTTTTCAAGCTTATGGTTTCGAAAATAAGGGGGGGATGGGTAATTTTTTTATATTTTTGTTAATATCGTTTAATTAACTTATTTTAAAAATATGAAAAAAATATATTTGTTTTCCTCATAGTGAGCCCTTTCATTTGATATATAACATGATGGGTTAGAAACAATTTTAATTTTATATTTTCCATTTAATTCTATAATTTGCCCCCAAAATAAATATTAGGGGTTTCTCCTTATTTTTCCAGTAAAGTTCAGGTCAGGGGCTATACCTCCATTTTTTTCAAAATTTTCAATCTTATGGTTTCGGTGATAAGGGAGGGTATGGGTATTTTTTTATATTTTTGTTAATATCTTTTAATTAATTTATTTTAAAAAGATGAAAAAATATATTTGTTTGTTGATGTTTATTTTCGTAATGAGCCCTTTCTTTAATATATAACAGGATGGGTTAGAAACAATTTTAATTTTATATTTTCCATTTAATTCTGTAATTTGCCCTCTAAAATTAAAAGTAGAGGTTTCTCCTTATTTTTCCAGTAAACTTCAGGTCAGAACCTATACCTCTAATTTTGTTCAAAACTTTACGTTTTATAGTTTCGGAGGGGGGGGATGGGTAAATTTTGTTATATTTTCGTTAATATCTTTTTAAATAATTTTTTTAATATGAAAAACATGTATTTGTGTTCCTCAGAATGAGACCTTTCATTTGATATATTACATGATGCGTGTGAATTTTTTTTATTTTTAAATTTTTATTTAATTCTCTAAGTTGTCCCCCAAAATTAATATTAATGGTTTCTTCTTATTTTTCCTGTAAAGTTCGAGCAACGTTCTATATTTCCTATTTTTTTCAAAATTTTAGGCTTAGTAGTTTAGGAGATCAGGGGGGGACGGACGATTATTTTAGTTTTTCCCCCCAGAAGTACCCCTAAAATCTTTTTTTTTATTTTACGATATGTACTCCTGATCGGGTCACCAAACTATACTATGATACCAAATTTCAGTAGTTCCGTCCAGTAGTTTAGGAGAAAATTGCTGTGATGTGACAGAGGCATAAATCCGGAGTGATATTATAAGGGTATCCTTATATTGTATATACGGAACCCTAAAAAAGCAAATAAGAACTAGACTGTCAAAAACAACAGAAAAGCAAAATAATTATACGAAACGTAAGAATCACACTCATGATATCAGACTTTCATGAATAAAGGAAAACACCTGGACCTGATAGCGTACTATTAGAGTTGCTTCAAGAATAGGGTACAGTATTGCTAAACGAGCTGTCCAATTTCTATAATGGTTGTCTGGGACAAGACCCTAAACCCGAATCGTGTATGAAAATCATACTAATACAAAAGAAAAGAGATTAATCTAGATTTGAACTACAGACGAATAAGTTTATTGTCTGAATATAAACTGTTAAGAAAAAGCAACGAATATATTCTGGAGAAAGCCTTCGATACAATAGAAACTTGGGTAGTCATCAACGCCTTGAGAACTTGCAGCTTAGGTTGCAGGTCCTATACCACTAGGAATTGGTGTAAGATAGAGACACCATTTCACCCAAACTGTTCGTTGCGTCTATAGAAAATATTTTTAAGGAAATTGATTGGTCCAATAAGGGAATTTTAATAGAATTATAGAATTCTATAATTTTGAATAAGAAATAATTATAAAATATTAGTGCCAGTGAATCCTTTTATTATTTTATGATTGTCGATCAAGATATATTTTTTAAATAATAATAATAAAGGTCTTATATTACGATAAACACAATAGTTTTTAAAATAATTTGTACATTTTCGGGAAAGCAAGGCGCATTCTTGCTTATGTAACTACTCTACTGAACCTTATTGACACCGTTGACTAAATTGAAACACTATTTAAAAAAAATAATCTACCTCGATGACAATCAGTCTTAGAAATAGTTCTCAAAAATACAGAATTAACGAAAAAAAGATAGGAGATGTGTTTAGCGAAATGTTTATAATTTATATAATAAAAATTGTTTGAATTTTTTCGTAAAATTTTTTTCATTAACTGATGTTAATTCAGTTTATAAGTAGTTGTAAATTTTAATTTCATTATAAGTAAATGATCTCTGAAACGTAGTGAGGAATATTTATTTTCTCAGGAAATCTTATAAGCCTAGAATGAATGTTTAAACAAGCAATAAGCTTACGCTTTAAGGCTAATGGAATGGAAATGTTTGACAGGACCTTGAAGAAAAAACTAGCCAACTGTAACTTCCTACGTACATCCATCCTTAACCAATTAAGTTCTTTAAAAATATGTGAAATACGGTCATATTTAAGCAACCCCAATATACGGTTTCTCACGATAGTGTTTAAACAGGGGCCATAAATAAAGTCACAATAATTAAAATTTGACATGACAAGAAATTCACAAAGCATGTTATGCATGGAAAAACTTAAAATTTGTCTGTGGTTATACAATATCTTTAATGACAAAAATGACTTTTTAATTAATAAATTTAGGAATTAATTCACTATCTAAAACAATGACCAAATTCTTTGCACAATCTACCTTAGGAAGAGGAACGTCACCCAAGAAAATATTAAGATAAATTTTAATAAATTCCTTTTTAGGATCAAAGATCATAACATGTGATTCCAAAGGATTTAGCTAAAGGTTATGTTCAGTTGAGTTATATCATGTTTTATTAAAGAAGAGGCATTTAAATAATCCTGAGGGTTAAAATGAAAATAAACTTGGGTATCATCCACAAAAGCAAGGATTCTACAATATTATAGAGACTTAAGAATATCGGGTATATATAAATAGATATTTAATTGTTGTAGAATACCATTATTTTTTGTTTTTTTAGTGATATTACTTTTGTGTTACTTTGAAACTATTTTAAAACTTTATTATTCGAAAAAGAAATGATAAACGAATTGACAATTTTATTCCACACATTTCAACAACCCATTACTTTATAAAAATTACTAATGCAATTGGCCTGAATACTGCTGTAAAAGTATCTATAGATATTATGGTATTTCTCTGATTGTAACTATGTAACATAGTGTTGAATGCTAAAATCATCTGTTTCACAAGGTTATTTTTTACTTAGTCGTATGGTTAATTAATGTATTGTTGATTCTAAGTATTTTGACATTATTAGGTGCTAGATTTCATCGGCAAGTACCGTCATTAAAATGATTTAATTATTAAAATATCAGTTTTTGCTGATTTTTTCTAATATTTTTAGTCATTGATCATTATCTTTTTTAAAATCCACTATAAACCACTATTTTTTACTAATAATTGCTTTGTGTCTTTGTGTATCGTGTATAATTATGAGATATGTATAATGTATGTATAACCATCGATTTTTTTCTGTCATATCTAATGGAATGACTATTTGTTATGGCCTATTTCATTTTCAGTAAAGATTTGTATACCATTTTTGCGTGAAGGATAAAGTTAGTAAAATTTAATTGAGTCATCAGGCACTCGTTTTTATTCCAAGACATGAAACAGTCGGGTTAAAAAAGCTTCATTTACAATACCATTAGTTTATACAATCTACTGCCTGAAAAGTTACAGAATTATAGCCGCCTTCCGTTTCAGGAAACATATGACCAGTAATCAACAAGTAGTTCAAATCTTGGTTGACATCATTTACATGTCTTCCTAGAAGGGGCTTCCCTTTCCATTTTAGCAATTTCTTATCAAATGACTGGTGGTGTAATTTGACTTGTTGTTCTGTCACTCGTAGTGTGTCACCAACCTGGCTTATGACTCTGTGTAGATCAGAACAGTCTGCTAGTTTTTGGAAATAATTAAGGAAATTAAATATTTGTTGAAATAGATTTTTACTTTTAAGTTTGGTCTTCTACAGTCGTCAAGTCCTACTGTAAAACTCTGTTATTAGGTCATTTTTAAGCAACTTCCAAAAGGAGAAGGTTATCAATTCCGCACGTTTTTTTTGTATGTATGTTACTTGATTTCTTGTTCTGTTGTGCAGGGATTTGAACGATTATGGTCTTGTTTAAAAGAGTATATATGCGGATTGGTGAAAATTTAAATTTGGGAATAGAATTATATTAGTGAAGTGATGAAATTTGTCAAAGAACACATGCGCGCATGGAAATCGACCAATATTCCTAAAAATCTTGTCGATGTGTATAGTTTTTAAAGTGTAATCTATTATAGAAGATCCCTGGGTGGTTTCATATACTTTTCTGCGACTTGCAACATGCAGTTTTGCAGAAAATGGCCGAAAAATCCAATATTCTTATCAAAAATTCCATCGAAGTGGAGTAACTGACATTTCCTCATAAATATTTCAATTCCAACGTAATAGTGTGGGAATTGCAGGAATTGCAATATGGGTTAGAATGAAATTATAGTTATACAGGGTTAACAAAAAAGTTATATTGGGTGGCAATAAGTAGGTTTATATACAGCATGGTGGAAATATATGCTAGGCAGAAATAAGGTTACAAATTAATTACCTACCTATCTAATATATTTTTGAAGTCGGTGCCAAGCAACAATTAAGTTTGATGAAGCTGTAGATAAGTACGCAATGCAGGATTTTAGATTTGCTTAGCACCGACTTCAAAAATACACTATTTAGGTAGGTAGTTAATTTGTACAGAATGAGCAACTTTTAATGTTAAACTTTTTTAATTTGTATGTAGGTACCCAAGAACATTGAATGTGTTATTTACTCTCTAGAGTTGTATTTCGTTATAACTATTTTCAACTTTTTAATTATACTTGGAAGTCTATAATATATTTTTTAATATTTTATTCATGGTGGAGTGTTTAGTTCGTTGAACTTGCTTTATTGCAAGGTATTTATAGCTATTTCCTTCTTGCATAGATTCAATTGAAGTGCCACCTCGCACTTTGTAAGGCCCGTGTTGTATTTTACCTTTAACAACTGAATTAATAATTCGGCATTTGTCTACGCCTAATTGCATCTGGGTTTCAGAACAAAACTCTTCTACTACTGTAAGCATATCATGCAGCTGTTGTTTCATAGCTGCCATTATCTCTAAATCAACCATATATAACAAATGGTTTAGCTTTAATGCTTGTACGTTGTTGCGCATGAGACTGAACCCAAAGTTAGTCGAGCTCAGTCGGTTTGAGAGAGGATTCAAAGCATGGTAAATGGTAAAAAATGGTAAAGCGGGCTTTATTCAGAACGATTTTGGTTTGCCAGGTGGAAATATCATTTTCTAAAAAGTTAACAATACAGTTATTTAGAGCTTTATTGTAGACCACATATACAATACAGAGACTTCGTTGTTTGGCATGGACTTTGTTGCAGACAACAGAATTCATGTTTAATAATTTTTTACATCCCATCGAATTTTTCGCGCCTTCCTTTTGCTGTTCTGTTATTGTTTTGTTGTTCAGCTCATAATGTTTGAAAAGGCGATGAGTAGCGTGCGACTTCATGAGTTTGTATACGGTGGGGAAGCAAGTGATTGGTCGGTACTTTGCCAGGTCCTGTGTCTTTTTATAAGAGTTGTAATGAAACCAGGCATCTTGTTTGGATGGATAATTATGCCATTTATAAGGGCCGTTAATGTTTCGTTGTGGTGTGCAGCTCCTTTATCCAGTAATTTGGCATACCTTCCATTTGCATTATATTGGTTGTAAATGGTTGCACCTTATCACAATTCTGAAATGCAGCCTGTTCCTCATTAATCCAGCTGGCTCTAGAATATGGGAAATTATTGTGGGAAGATGTATTTTCCAGAATAACTCGATAGCCGTTATGCTGGAATAATAATAGGCTTCATTATTATTGATGTTATTGTTAAGTTTTCTATAAAACCCTTTTAATGATTGCCCGAATAGTGTGTTATCTAGTATCCCTTAGTTACTAGTTTTGTACCTTCTTAGTCGACCTAATTGACCAATC
The DNA here is from genome assembly GCA_034190945.1 of Octodonta nipae. Taxonomy (NCBI): domain Eukaryota; kingdom Metazoa; phylum Arthropoda; class Insecta; order Coleoptera; family Chrysomelidae; genus Octodonta; species Octodonta nipae. The sequence continues at coordinate 74,819,365 of CM067223.1, read as the reverse complement.
TATTGAGAATACCTTAATAAATATGAACTTTACAAAAAAAATAAATAACACATTCTTTGTAGAGAATTGAATTTCCGACAAAACTGTGGATAGTATAAAAACTATGATTTTACCAACAAATGATCCTAAGAATTAAAAAAAAAAGTAGAGTTTTCTCATCAAGAAAAGCCCTTTTAGGGGACGCCTAAACAAATTTAATTTTTTTAACAAACTGTATACTGTCATCATTAGAAAACATTGTTACGATTAAAACTCAGGTGAACAATCAAAATAGCTATTTATCTCCATAATCTACGGTTTCTATTTTTTCTGAGTTCTTTGTGAATAACACGACATAAACTTGAAAGTCTGTATATTTCAAAAAGTCCAACCGTTTCAAAATCTAAATCAGACCTCGTTGTCAATGGTATTCACACAAATGAGCAAGAAATTTAAAAAATTAAAAGGATTCGTAATGAAAAATTTTGTAAATCACAATTTGAGATTAATGTTTAAAAATCAAATTGATGTAACTGATGGAATTTACTGCAAATTTGAAATGGACAGGGTAGTACTCAAAATTTTAAAAATCATGTGAAATAACAAAGCTTCTTTCAGATTGGAAGAATTTGAAAGAGTTATCTTTAGAATGTCCCAGGTACGACTTTGTTATAAGACACTGCATTCGCCAAAAATGCGACCAAAGAAATTCTGATGTTCCAGAGATCACATTAAAGTCATAAAGGGAAAACTGGGCAAAACCTTATGAACTATCCCGATACAGGGTTTTTCAGAAGGATATTACCATTATTAATTTCATCCTTGATTATTGGTAACCAGGAACAGCTGAATTCTATAGAAGTACTAGCTATACAATCGCTTTCATTTAATCAAATTAAAGTAGACTCTTTTAGCTTTCGTTTTGTGGTGTTCGAACTCAGAAAGAATAAAAGGTCTGATGTATATACGGATTGAATTCCCTGAGGAGCACGCATTGGATTTCCTGACAAAATTGTGAAAATCTTGTGATAACAATACTGCACAAGACATTGAATACAACAAAGACAAAGATGCGTTTATCAATCACATTATTCATTTATAAGCATGCAACAAGGGAAATGCATTACGTTATATCTTGATATCACCCTGGATATTCAGAAACTGCTCAGTCTTAAAGGTCAACTTTTACTTCTTCTTTGTTAGTTACTAAGAATATATTTTTTATTAATTATTTTCAATCAAACGTTATTAGCCTAACACACTTAAATTTAAAACTTACATGGAATTCACAAAGAGAAAAACGTTTTATAGCTACCGATAAACGAGTTCTTTTGCGAAATATCCTGATAATTATTGTATGTTTCCTTTAATCCTGTCTTTGTTTTATCGGATCACTTTAGCGACAGGTGTAATTTAAATTTACTAACTGTTTAATGATACGAACACACGGCTTGGAAATTTCAAGGTCGATTATGTTTTACACTTATCGATCATTAAACGAAAATAATGAAATTCTTGTATAGTTATTACGTACAAGAAACAATATTAACCTTGCATTATAAAATTTTATATTTTCTCATTTGAATCGTTCTTTGTGTTTCCAATTTTAGAAGTGAATAAATAGTCTCGCGTGAATAAATCAACTGAGACAGATACAGTTTCCAAAATATCAGGAAATATTTTTGCGGTCGGATATAAATCTCCGAATTAATTAGTATTGAATTTAATTCAAAGAAATACGTCCCACAGAGGTCAGATTTGCAAAAGATGATTAATTCAGACCTGATCTGTACAAACAGGGTCTTATCAGTAACAAACTCAAATTACACAATAATGTAATAACTTACAAATATTTTTGTCACTATACAGGATGAGTTTTTTTTTTGATAGTCAGTATGGGGATCTCGGAAACTAGCGGAGATAGAGCAATGGTTAAATTTGGAATGATTTGCAATTTTACTGGCCCAATTTAACGACACTTTCGGATTTGTGTAAAAAGTCATGGCTTACCAGATATTTTGAAAAAACGAAATTCTGTCGATTTAGTCAAATCCCTCTAGCTCCTTGATTTTATAAAAAAGTGTAAATATCAGAATTGAAGGGAATTGTATCCCGAATATGATTGTCATGTCCTCGTTTGCGTAACAGCTCTCGTTTTCGAGATATGACACAAACTTATCTTTTTTTGGATGGAAACCATAGTTGGCGATGACCTCAAAAAATCGGACATTTTTAGAGCTTTTCAACGATATAATACTCAATATAGTTATTCATAAAAATAATGGAGTTATGGATGCTTTTCTCTCTTATTTTCACTTTTAACATAGTTAGCCATGAAATAGACTGATTTATTAATAACTACTCCAAAAAACATTGAACGATTGTTTTATTAGGTATATCAGATATAATGAAAAAACTATATAAGTAGTTACTTAGTAAAAACTTAAGACATTAAAGTACATAATAATGGTTACAATTTATGTTCGAAAAGTCCACCATTGTTATTTAGACAAAAATTGCATCTTTTTAATATTGACATTACCGCTTTCCTCACAGACCGCCTATCAATTTCTTCAATTGCTTGTAATACCGCCTCCCTTAGGTCACCAACTGTCTCATACTTTCCTTTTTTTTGTATACTTTGTTTTTTAGTGCACCCCATAAATAGAAGTCTATAACTGCCAAATCGGGAGACCGGGGTGGCCATTCGCGTGGGCCATTTCTTCCTATCCAAGAGTTTGGATAAATATTATCTAAGAGTTGTCTTACTAATAACGAGTTATGAGCAGGTGCTCCATCATGTTCGAATCACTCAATTTCTAAACGAGTTCTAAAATTCAAATTATGCAACATGTCTTGAAAAGTGTATTGCAAGAAATGCAAGTAGCGCTCCCCAGTAAGTGATTCGTCATAGCAGACACTATGATACCACACCAAACATTAAAACCAAATTTTATCTGGGGTCGTCTTTGTTCTATATGGAAAGGGTATTCTGTAGCCCAGATATGCTCATTGTGTCCATTGAATTTACCTCAGATAGTAAATCTAGTTACATCCGTCCCTAACACCTTTAATGGAAACTGTGGATTGTCAAGGCACATGTATCTAAACCATGTAGAAAACAAAATACGTCCATGGTCGTCACCAGCATACAAAGTTTGAGAAACTGAAAGTTTGTACGGGTGGAACTTGTGCGCTTTCAGTACCTTAACTACAGTTCGATGAGATGTGCCAGCTTCTGCCACAATCTCACGAGTTGGTGAAGATGGATTTTGATTTACCATTGCCAAAACATTTATTTGTGCTGCTTCGTTAATTTGATTACATTCCTTTGGTGGTTTAGTAAAAGATCCATATCTGCGTAAACTATCGTAAAGCCTCTTAAATGTACATAGAGCAGGTTGACGACGATTAAAATATCTATTAAAGTATTCCTCAGCTGCACGAACTGAATTTTTATGGCATATAATATAACATTCCACCATATTCAGTTTTTCTTCGTTAGAATATTCCATTTTATCACCAAAACTTGTCAATATCGACTGTCACTTCAGCACTACTAATGGAATTACTCTCAAATGAAGAAACGTCAAAGTGAAAACAATCTTTTTCATGGCTACCTACGTTAAAAGTGAAAATAAGAGTGAAAATCATCCCTAACTCCGTTATTTTTATGAATAACTATATTGAGTATTATATATTGTTGAAAAGCTCTAAAAATGTCCGATTTTTTGAGGTCATAGCCAACTATAGTTTCCATTCAAAAAAAGATATGTTTGTGTCATATCTCGAAAACGAGAGCTGACATGCAAGCTAAGACATGACAATCATATTCGGGATACAATTCTCTTCAATTTTGATATTTACACTTTTTTATAAAATCAAGACAAAGGAACTAGAGGGATTTGACTAAATCGACAGAATTTCGTTTTTTTCAAAATATCTAGTAAGCCATGACCTTTTACAAAAATCCGAAAGTGTCATTAAATTGGACCAGTAAAACTGCAAATTTAACCATTGCTTTATCTCTGCTAGTTTCCGCGATCCCCATACTGATCATCAAAAAGAACTCACCCCGTATATGCATCTATATATAAATAGGCGAAGACAAAACGGTTAGGTACCAGTTTCTCCTCTGTCTCTCAACCCATTTTCATTATTTTTGTTTTGTTTAATAGCAATTCATTCATTAAATAAAATATAATGAAAAAGAAAACATTAATCACGCCCATACTGTCAATGCCAAACAGATAACAGGAACAGAATCGCCAGATTGCTTGGAGAGAAAACCGTATGATCGATTTACTCGAATGTGAAAGACGAATTAAATTAAACTAAAAAGTAACAAATTTTGACCCGTTACTAAAGTTATTCTACATCGTCTGTTATTGAAATAGAACCCAGAACAATTTATATTACACAAGAATTCATTCATTGTTTCATTCATTTTATCGTATAAATTTCATGAAACTTTGAATAAGATTACAAAAAATGTGAATTAATGCACTGATTGTAATATTTAAGACAAACAGTTAGATCTGGTAGCCCTGACCTCATGGCTATCTTTGATGAAGCGCCTTGATTTGAATTTTGACATTTCAGAATATTGTTTGGTGTAAGATTATTATAGCAGGATGGTTAAAGGTAAGTTGTAAATTCAATATGTATAAGTTCAAGATTTTAGCTTCATTCACTGCGACAACTTTTGTAACAAATGTAAGTATTACTTATTTATCATTAATTATATTATATTTCGTTATATTTTCCATCCATAACAGAAATAGTCATTTCTTACTATGTGTTTCATTTAAGTTAATGAAATTATATTAAATCTTAAGTTTTTTGTTGAAGGTTTATTAATAGGTACTTATGTTTTGTAGTTATTTGAAATTTGGAATATAATATTAGGTATAACACATTCTTACTACCTTTTGAGATGGTTGATTTTATTTTCTGCTTACGAGCTGAAATCGTTAACTGTGAAATGCCCAAATGAAATATTCAGTCTCAAATCAAAAAATATTTTTGAAAAATGTAGGTTTTAACTAATGTTCTAAATATTACATTTAATATTAATGTATTATTTAATATTATGTTAATATTTTTGAAGGGATTTATTTTTTTATGTTAAAAATTATAACTATATACTTAAATACATTTAAAGGTCGAATTTCTCAATTATTTTTAGACACTGAATCAGTTAGTTACTGTTTTGTACTCATGCATTTTATCCTGCACAATCCTGGTTTTATTACAAGGTTTTACAAACATGTCATTGACATTTTAACGATGTGCGTTTAAAATATAAAGAAATTCAATGCATTTACTGATTTGTTATGGTAAGTTAGGTACATACGTCCATTCTACAAAGAAATATATTTTTATTGAACATATTTTTCCTTCGAAAACGGCCAAACTATTGCGTAATTATATATGGAAAAAGCGTTATCTGCTGTTAAATCATGTAAATGTAGGAGATCAGTATTGATTTTTCGCACAAGTAGCAGTAACATTCGTTTAAATTTTTCTTTAAGTTTTTGTTATAGATTTAATTATTTTATTACTACATTATTTTCACAATCTTCAGAAGTTGTGGTGTAACAAATTGACAATCAGTGGACAACAGAAAATATATTAAAGATTGTAGTTTTTATAAGGTTGTTGGACATTATTTTTTTTATTTTATGAACTCTATTGAAACTCCAAATGACGATTTTTTTTCCGTTACAAACTCTTGCGTTCAATGGTTTGAACAGATAGTTTACTATTTTTTCTGAGTTCTTTGGGAATAACACCTCATAAACTTTATTTTGTTTAATGACTGTGGTTTCGCCAAAAATGAGATCAAAGAGATTATAATGTTCCAGAGATCGCATTAATGACACAAGGGAAAAACCTAGGAAAAACCTTATAAACTTTCCCGATATAGGGTTTTTCAAAAGGATATTACAATTATTAATTAAAATAAAGTGATGCAATTTGTGAATGAACACATGCGTGCATGGAAATCGACCAATATCCCTAACATATTGGTAGATTTTTCGAAAACTCCTTATAGATGTGCATAGTTTTTTAACGTTTAATCTATTAAGGAAGATCCCTAGGTGATCTCATATACTTTTCTGTGACGTGCAACTTGCAGTTTTTGCAGAAAATCGCCGAAAATTCCAAAATTCTTATCAAAAATTTCATCGAAATGACATAACGGACATTTCCTAATATAATATTTTAATTCCAACGTAATGGTGCGGGAATTGTAGGCACTGGAAGTTTTAATTGCGCATTTGAAAGTTTCCTATGTACATCTCAAGCATATAGCTAGTAAAGCATACTATTTTCGGCTCCTTAAATCAATGAGTACCAAGCTCGTTTTTTAAATGAAAATTTTTCCATTTTGCGAAGACGGTGCTTTTTTGAGTGTAATTATCTATAGTTATACAGAGTTGTCAAAAAAAGTTGAAAAAAGGTTACATGGCGTGGTCCATAAGGCATTAATATATTTGGGGCTTATTAAGTCATCACATACTAGTACATTTTGTTCGTAAACATTTACCTGTCAAATGAAAATGTATCATTGTGTAATGTTGAGGCTTTCGATGTTACCTGGTTCTGTCTATTAAGGTTATACATACAAAATAAAAAATAGAGAATGAAAACTACCTGAGTTCAAAAAAACTAAAAAATTGAAAATAAAACGTTTAAAAAAAAGAGATGCCACAATTATCGTTCAGAAAACGATAGTTTACTGTCAAAATTTCATAAAAATGTTTGCTGCCTGAAGTACCAAACTATTACTCCCATTTAAAAATGTCAATCATTTTGTTGTTCAACCATGTTTATGAAAAATAGTTTTTTATAAACTAGACACCAGTCAATTTAGTTACCATGTAAGCGTTTTTAGTTGTCAATATTGACATTTTTCCGTCTGAATGATGTAGGTTAACTATCCAAAATAAAGCAGTTTCATGTCTAAGCCAGAGCAGTTAATAGAAGTAGATCCTCAGAATGAACTACTTTTCAGAGGACCATTTCACCTTCCATCAGCAGCGTTCTTAAGGCTAACCAATGTTTCAGACAAAGCGGTTTTGTTCAAGATAAAAACCACAGCTCCGAAGAAATACTGCGTCCGTCCGAGTTCCGGCATTTTAGCAACCACCAACCACATCGATATCGTACTGTCTTTGCAACCGTTTTGTTACGATCCCTCCGAGAAGTACAAAGACAAATTTTTGATACAAAGTGTAGTGGCTCCTGATGGTGATATCAATTTAGAGCAAGTCTGGCGAAGCATTCCTATCGAACAAATCGTAGATACCAAGATCAGGTGCGTATTTGATGGACCCCATGGCCCAAGGGTAAATTCAGAAGTAAATACTTTATCTCTACCACAAAATTATCAAATAGAGAATAATATAAATGGTGCAGAAGCTTCCAAAGAAATGCAGTATCTTAAAGAAGAGAGCATACAAATTAAAGAAGAAAACAATCACTTGAAGGACGAGATAGCTCAGTTGAGGAAAGAAATTCGTGATACTATAACATCTCCTAGTTCAACTTCAGTAAAACCGGAAAGTAGCGTCACAGTGCTGGCGGTGATTTCTGGTATTGTCTTAGGAGTGATTGGTTTCCTTTTTGGGAAGTTTGCATTTTGAAATATAACTGAAGGTCTTGTTATTATTTTTTCATATTATATTTGTAAATGGAACTGTAAAATTTTAGTTTGTATTAAAAATATCTGTTGGCTGTAATATTGTCTCAGACTTGGCTTACATGCTTAGTACTTCCTCCAGGTATATCAATCAGTATAATAAAATGTTAAGTAGTTTCTTTTTAATACTCGAATAAACGAAAAATATAGTTTGACTGGAAAAGTAAACTGTAAAGTTGATCTGTATACCCCTGAGATATATAATTTCATCAACTTACAAGTAAGCGGGACTTTCTTATACTTTTAAAGACGTACTTTCGAATCTATTGATATTGAATTTAGTTTATTGTATTTATTATAGTTTCTACATTTTTAGATTTACAGGCTGAAAATTATCATTTATGAGGAAAATTATACAGTATTATTACGAGAATTCATCTGACTGCAGGTTCAATCGGCCTTCATCCGATAATTCATGGAAGCGACATTCCTCCGATATTTCTGTGAAGCCGAAATATTGTTAGTCTGGCTCATCGAGGCGGCTTCCTTTGTTGTATTTCTCGAAGAATCTAGTCTAGTCCCGGCGGCTCTTTGACGTTCTGGAAAATTCCGAGAAGAAATATATAAATATAGAGAGCTGAGAAAGTATTCATTCAGTATTCGACTGCAGTATTGTTAAGTGGAGATAAATTGTAAATAGTGTTAAAGTAGTGGAAATAAATTAGAGTGAGTAGGACTGTGTTTTTAAATAAATCCAAGAATAAAACCCGATTGTGAAAATAAAAACATTATTTAGCTGTTTAATTTGTAAACCCAGATTTTGAAATTTTTGGCTAGCTTTTTACACTTTAGGTATTTTGGCATATTTGTCATTTTTGATACTTTGGCAAGCATATTTTTTTATGAATTAGGATGTCAAAATAAATGTTCAATCGAAAACCGATAAGACGGAAAAGAAAAACTACCTCGGAAAAAATGGCTGAGCAATGTAGGAAAAAATCTACGAAGAATGGGCACAGATCAGTGGAAGACAAGGGCACGAACACAAATGATTGGAGGGATTTATTTAAAGAATCTTTCTACATTTTGTAAATAAAAAAATAAAAAATATATATTTTGAGAACTCTCATGCCTTTGGCATTTTCCACATTTTTAATTTTAAACTGATTTGTCCTTTCACAATATTTCAAATTTTCAGCATTTTTTAAATTTTCTCATGTATTATTAACGAAACTATTCAGCAACGTCTTGCATGCAACTGCATCTGAAAATTTGCTAAAGAAATTACAAAAAAAATTAGTATTTAGCTATTTAATCTGTTAAGTCAGATATTTTGCCATTTGATATCCTAATTTATTTCAGAAGTTTGTAGTTTTAGGTGGTTTTGACGTTTTTTGCACATTAACAAAATTTTTCACACTTTAAGATTTTAGTTATTCTGGTATTTTTTATCTTCAACAATTATATCTTTAGATAATTTCCATATTTCTCATACTTGTTAGATTTTTCTCGGAAAACAGTTGAAACCCGACCGCTAATTTACCTATATAGCTATCATCAAATATATTTATTTTATTTATACCTGGTCAGACATTTTGACATTTTTGATAATTTGAATTTTGCCATTAAATATTTTAGTCAAGAATTTCTAAATTTTTGGCTTATAGGATAATTTCGATATTTTTTGTTGGATTAAATATGATGTTTTGAAAATTATCTACTTTAATTTAATTTTTGTGATGTGTTTTATATCTTAAACATTTTCTATGTTTTTCTGACATTCTACCTGGATTAAACGGATAGTGATATTTTCCAAACAATTTCCACTCATAAATAAAAGTACCTATACATATACATACTTATATATATATATATATGAACTAGGCTAGGTTCCGGGTGAGAACCGCGTCTGAATTTATTAAATGCTCGACGTTTCGGCTCCTGTTTTGTTTTGTCAAGAGACAAAAGTGAAAAAGAGTTTCAGATTCCAGATCGAATTACTGGCCTCAATCTGCCTACTCCCCAAGAGTCACTAATCTGCTATGATTCTTTTATTTATACTTATACTTCGGTTAGAGGGCGATGTCACGTGATGAAGGGGCTGTGTTGTGATTGGTTGAGTGTTGGAATGAGGATAGAGGAGTTTACAAAATTCCATGTAGCGACTGCCCACAAAGCTAGATCGGTCAACCATCGAGTATATGAACATTCCTTGTCAGGTCGCAAGAAAGATCCGACTTCAGCTCTCGCGCATCATCATATCCAAACAGGACACTCTATCAACTTCGAGGACAGTAGGACTATCATATCTCTTAATTGCCTTCGGGCACCCACTATTCGCGAAGCCATAGAAATAGACAAAAGACCCCTCTGCCTAAATCGACGCGATGACAGCACTCGCCTTCCTCGCATGGACCTCCGGAATTGCCAGATTAAACAAAGCAGACACGCCCAACAACACCCAACCAATCACAACACAGTCCCTTCATCACGTGACATCGCCCTCTAACCGACCGATAACTGTAAATAAGAGAAGCAGAGCAGATTCAAATTCAGTTCAGTTACCTAGTGACTCTTGGGGAGTAGGCAGATTGAGGCCTAGAGTTCGATATACTCTGAAACTGAGTTTTTGATAAATTCAGACGCGGTTCTCACTCGGAACCTAGCCTAGGTTCCGGGTGAGAACCGCGTCTGAATTTATTGAATACTCGACGTTTCGACTCCTGCTTTGGAGCCATTATCAAGAGACAAAAGTGAAAAAGAGTTTCAGAGTCTAGATCGAAAAAAAAAAAATAATTGTCATATATTTCAATTTTACTTTATAAATTTATATCCATTGAAAACGAAATCCGACAGGATTTTGAAACGTTTGGTTTTAAAATATACACAAGTTTGAACTCTGATGTGGTATTATTCCCAAGAAAATCTAAAATAAACTAGAAGATGCCACAAATAACATTCAGAAAACAATTAGAGGTTTCTTCTTATTTTTCCAGTAAACTTCAGGTCAGAACCTATACGTCTAATTTGTTTTAAAAAATTGCACATAGGATCTTCATATTTTGGTATAAAAAACTTTTAATAGAATAACACACTAAATTCCATTAAAATAAATTTGATAAGTTTTCGCGCAATAGTTTTGAAATCTAAAAGAAATTCTTTTTCCAAATCTCGACCCCATGTCGTTTATCAGTTCGCAGTAAAATGCTCCAAATTTGATCACTCATCTCTGAGGAAGCACTTAACAGAATTCAACTCTTTTTACAATGAGAACCCATTTTTAATGTACTTAAAGAAAGAGGGATATAACATCCGTCTACATTTGTTTACAAGTAACAGTTTCTCTCTCTCTCGATTTTCTGGAAAACCATAAATCTGACGTTGTAGAAAATTATATGGTACTTTTCCGTAATACTCCTTAATGCAATGCAGTTTAAGTCATACAAATTGCCTAAGCCGTTATGCCGAATAAATCACTGAGCATACGTGAAAAAATAAACTCCTACTATTTGGAAGTCGGTTAAAACAGCTTTATAGTTTTAAACCATTAGTTAAATGAAACTTTTATAACAATCATACACCTGTTATCATCATGGCAAAAAAAGAGTGGAAAAAAATTCTACCCTTTCGTCAAACAATATCATTTTTTATTCTTTGTTTTATAATGTACCTCCAAAAATTTGAATTATCCCTGTATAAGTTTCTTAAATTGAATGTCTGTTCATACAACTCAACTATGTTGCATGTTGAACCAGTCTACAATGAGATGTTAACAATTTATAATTGTCGTATCTGAGGGTGATAAAATATACGAAAAAGTCATGTACTCACTCAAACCTTTCAACTTTTAACCAAAAACATAATCTCATACACATCAAAAGTAACTTCAAAGTCTTATTTCCAAATTATTAGTTCCAAGCTAAGCTTGATCTGTTTGAGGTTTCGTTCTTTGAAATCTGGTTAATGATATTGAGTAGTGTGGGCAGACAATTAATTGGAAAAACGTTTGTATAGATAAGTATTTTTTTCTACTTTAGTTATAAAACTAAGTATATTTAAAGAAAAATTAAAAAAGCATCATTGTTGGGCAAAAATCAAGGCGAGAGTTTTTTCCGTTTTTTTTTTATTATGAACAGTGGCGACGCCGCGACACCTATGTCTATAATGCTAAATTACTAATTCAAGAAGCCCTTACAAGTTCTTTAAATTTTGCAAAGTTAAAATAGGCAACATTATAACACTTGCGGTTTCCAAGATTCCAATGTTAATTTGTTGACTGGCTCTACACCCAAGAAAAATTAATATAAGTGTACATTGTGGTGTACATAACAAATCTCCGAAGACTAATTGCACTTACATGTTATACAAATACAAATTAGTAAAATCTAATTTAATATTCCTAGATAATAATATAGCATAATAATCTCAAAATCATAATCTATCATAAAACTGTTTGTAATCCACGAAAAAATCTAAGCTACTCGTTTTTCTAGTTGCTCTCGGGATAAAGGACTTTGCAGTAAGATTAGTCCAACAACAATAGCATTCGTGAAATGTGTGATGATGTGATGTGTAATGAAGGAACTAGCTAAAAGGTTCGACAACGTCACATCAAATAGATAAGTATTATACAAAATACATCCTAACATATTATAAAGGAAAACTTGTAGACCTAATTTCTCACAGTTAATTTTTTTTATAAGAAAGTAACTAGTGTTCCGGAAAGTTTCCACAAACTGCTCTTAGATACTACAATTTGATTTTCAGTTACTTAAGTCATCTGTGTTTATCAGAGACCATTGTGAAGACTGAAAAGCCCAAATGAACATCGAAACTAACTATTTGCATACTCAATCATTCAGAAACTATTTAAAAGGTCTCTATTTTCCCTCCTAGTCTGCAAGGTTTCCAACGAAATTAAAATTTGAAGAAGTATATAGTAGTGAGAGATGTCATCTGGAGGTTTGATATTACCTTTATATTTGAAGCATTGTAAAAATTTTCGTTGTACGTAAATACAATAATTTATAAATATTGGAATCTATTAAACTGCATATACTCACAATTCTATATAATAATACTCTAATACATTGTATTATAATATAAATAATCCTTAGCACCAAAAACTGGAACGTCTTATAAAAAAAGTTCTCGTTTTTTTTCTCTCCTGAAAATGTAGACAATTCGACTTAAGAGACTACACACACCCAGACAGTACAGATTATGACCTAGGTTCACAAGGAAGCAGCAAAGTAACCGAATTGAATCTTTTAAACTCCGGGATAACTAATTTTTTGACGTGTGTTGACAAAATCCACCAATATTATCTATGAACTGTGTACTTGACCTCAACCGAACATAAACAGTCATTAAAAAGTTGGATGAACATTTTTAATTTTTACTTGTTGATATTTTACTCAATTCAATGGAGCGAAAAAATGCATTACCCAATGACAATTAGATGTTTATTGGAAAAATTAAATACCGTTATTCAAAAGCTTTAAGCATTCTATTCGTTTATCATTAACAACTAAGATAATCGGCAACAATTACAGTTATTAATGCATTATTATTATTTTTAATTTTTTCCCTCATTAGCAAAGGCATTGAACATCTTAATCAGTAATCTTGGACTAGATCAATGTAGTTTTTTTGTTTCATCCTCAAAAACATTTCGAATCGGTTCAGCTTCACGGTTCTTTAGAAACTCATCAGCTAAAGCATTGGCCATCAAAACAGTGCTCAATTGTTTTTTGTTTTCATTTAACCGTGCTAGCACTGATAATTGATTAATATGTTTTTATTAGGACGATAGTATCATCAGCATATAAACGAGGTGATTTCGAAAGCAACAGTGTAAATTAGTTATACGTACAACAAGTTGCAAAATTGTTAAGAATATTATGAATTTTAAATCTGACCTCGGATTCGTGATCAGAGACCCTAAAAACCGCCCTAAGTGAATTTTGGTGTAATTGGCAATTATATTTAAAAAATATTTTTTTAATGTTTCTAGATCATTACCCTGTAAAAATAATCTGATGTTAACAAATGATTTGTCAAAAGATTGCCAAAAGGAGATCTTTAAAAACAGGTATCATGTGATACCCCTTTGTATTTAAACTTTTAGAAGTAATATTCACCACCGCTTAAGGAGTGGAACTGCAGGGTGATCGATTTGTGTAAAATGTGTCCCCTGTAAATATAAATTAACGTGTTTTTTTGTCTTTTTCTTTAAAAGATATTTTAAAAGTTATTTTGGGTGGCTAGTTTTAAAATGAAAGCCCTGTGTATTTTTAATAAGCTTTTATTAGGTCGATGTGTATTTATGTAACGGAAACTTTCAACGTAATTTTCACCAACTTATAGAAGTCCAATTAAGTTGAATTTTCCTGTTTGTTGTCTTTTTGTCAGTTTTCTTGCCTAAATACAAATTCGTCTATAAACTATTGCCATCTAGTTATTATTTTACGTGGTAAGTCTAATTCTCATCTTAAAAACAGCGCACATTTCTTAGAAAAATTATGACATATACAACACAAAAATACTTTCACACTAGCAAGTTTTGACATTGTAAATCTATACAATAATGTTCCTCTCAAAATTATTTCACCACTTACTGGTAAATCTAATTCTCAGCTTAAAAACAGCGCACATTTCCAAGAAAAATTATCACATATACAATACAAAAATATTTTCACACTAGCAAGTTTTGACATTGTGAATCTATACAATAATATTCCTGTCACTAAAACACTTCCCATAGTAAAGAAACGATTAGAACAAGATTCTTTACTAAATCAACGTACTCAATTGTCCATTAATACAATAATGGAATTACTAACATTTTGTACAAAGACAACATATTTCAACAAGATTTTGGTATGGCAATGGGTTCCTGTCTGTCTCGCGCTTTAAGCAACATTCTTATGGAAAAATTTGAAGAACAAACAATTTTCTCAAAACCTTTGGTTTAATGGCGTTATGTTGATGACACATTCGTTATTTGGGAACATAATCTTGAGTATTTAAATGCATTACTTAACGACATAAACAACACAGAACAAACTTTTCAGTTTACACTAGAGCTTGAACAGAATAACAAATTACCATTCTTAGACATTTTAATAACTAAAACACAATTGACATTTGAAACAGAAGTTTACAGAAAACCGACTCATACTAACAGGTATCTCAACTTTAACTCTAATCATCCAAATTCAGTAAAAAGAGGTATCATTATATCTCTATATGACAGAGCAAAAACCAACTGTTCTAGCATCAATAAATTTAATGAAGAAAAAACGTTTATAAAAAATGTACTTTCTGCCAATCTTTACCCAAATAAATTTATTAATAACGAGTTAATCAAAATCGAATATCAAACAATCCCTAACAACCAACATCAAACTTCACCAAGCAACACTGACTCCCAAGATAATCACATTAATACAATAACTATACCATATATGCAGGGTCTATCAGAAAGACTAAAAAGAGTGGGAAACAGATATAATATCAAAACATCATTTAAAACAAGAAATACACTAAAATCAATTATATCAACAACCAAACCAAATAACACAACTCAAAATACAAAAAATTGCATTTATAAAATCCTTTGTGAATGTAATAAATTCTATATTGGAGAAACCTCTAGACCTCTGAATGTTCGAATAAACGAACACAAAAATTACATAAAAAACGACAATTTGAAAAATCCAAAATTTGTGAACATGCTTGGGACCTTGGTCATAAAATACAGTTTCAAAATTCAGTTATATTACACAAAAAAGAACACAACACCAAAAGAAAACTAAAAGAGTCTGCTTTAATTTTGTTAAATGAAAACGATTGTATCGCTACTACCTCCGTAGAATTCAGTCGTTCCTGGTTGCCGATGATTAAGGAAGAAATTGCTAATGGTCATGTCCTTGTGAACAACCCAATATCGAGATAGTCTGATCACTGAATCAACAAAGTTCTTTGGTCGCATTTTTGGTGAATCTTATAACAAAGTCGCACCCAGGAGCGCCACATAAAATTCTGAAGATTTCCCTTTCAAATTCTTCCAATTTGAAAGGAACTTTATGATTATACGATCTTTAGAAGTTTTTGTGCTACCCTGTATATTACAAATACAATTATCTTAGGTACGTCAGAAATCAAATAATACACATTGTCAAATATTTTAATTTACATCTTAGAATTGTGCCTTTTTTATCCAAGTTTCTTAACCATTGACAACGGGGTCTGACCTAGTCCCCGAAACTTATGTGTTATTTCCCAAGAAGTACTAAGACATTAAAATAATTATAGTTTCAAAAACTAAAAAATACGCTTTAATAGTAAACCGAACTAAAAAGCAGGAAATAATTTTTAATTATGAACAGTTGATATTACAGCAGTAAAAACTCGAACAATCAATCATGATTAATTACCTCAAAATAAAAATATAATAAAATTTAAGTTATTAACTGAATAATTAGATTCAGAGTAAAAAGTGTGGGATGCTTGAAATATTAAATTTTACAATTATTCTATTGACAACTATTTATAAGAGGAGAATTATGCAAATATAGTGAAATGCACCCCACGCTTTTTATTCTGAACCGAAGTATTCTGTTAATAACTTAAATTTTATTATATTTTTATTTTGAGGTAATTAATCATGATTGATTGTTTCTACTGCTGTAATATAAACTGTTCATAATTAAAATTTATTTTCTGCTTTTTAGTTCGGTTTGCTATAAAATCGTATTTTTTAGTTTTTTTAAACTATAATTTTTATTGTATAACTAGGTTAGGTTCATGTTTTATTATTATTAGTTTCATGTAATATGACAAGCCCATGAACAGGTAACTCCGATTACTTATGTGAGGATTATGTATTAATATATTGACATTATTGTGTATATCTATTGGTTAAATAAAATAAATAACTAAATATGAAGTTCAAAGTGTCGGAAGGATGTTTCGGAAAAATGCAATTTTTACAATTCACTACCATATTAATCATAGATTAGTTAAGAAGCTTTTGTTTCAATAATAATGTTTTCATGATAATAAGTATCCAGAGTGACTAATAAAACAACAAAAGTTTTTGCGATTCCCTATTATACATAATCAGATCCAAAGTATAAATACTTGTATAAATCTTTTTTACTATATATTTGCTACTGTCAGCTTTTAAATTTTTTGTCGATATCAACTAATTTGTATTTTTTTAATAACATCATACATTTAAATTGTCTTTAGTAAACAACCACAACGTAAATAGTAATTTTAATGATTAGCCAATATTTGTTTAGTATAAATCGTTTCCGAGGTTAAATCTGGTTAAATTGTAACATTGTTGATTCCTAGAGACACGATTGCTTGTTTAAATCTAAAACATATTCATGAACAAATTTCTGAAAAACAATATATTACACTAATCCTATTCAACAGTCAAGAGGTATAACCTTCGTAATTTTGCATTTCATACACTAATAATTTTGTTAATGAAGTGTGTTAATTAATTTTAATAAATTTGAAGGATTATTTTGTTGTAAAATAAACAACCTAGTTTACAATGATTTTAATCGGTATGGAATAATTTTTGTACAAATTACTTATACATATATCAAAAACGTAATTAAGTCATTTTGCTAATTCTTATACTTACAGACTAATCATATTAGCATAATTTTAATCTCGTTTGTTTATTAAATTCCTCTGTTGTTTTGTCATCGAGAGAACTGTTTGTATTTGGGCGAAGTTTCTTCAGTCTTGTCTCTACCCAACAGCCATTCATTTGGGATGTGGTATATTTTTTTAATTACAATTTAATACAGACCTTAAATCAGTTAGAAAGGAATTGACACCAAGGCCTTTATTTTTATAATTATTACAACATCAGAAGACATAAAATAAAATAAAACATTAGTCTCTGTTTTTTTAAATGTTTTGAGATTTCATAGTATGATCTTCTCATTTCCTTGAAATATATTGATGTCTATTTTATTGTATACATCTATACTTTTGTAAAGGGGAGAATTCTGGGACTTTTTTGTTTGGTAATAGTTACTTCTTATCTGCTCTCTTGTTCTTAAATCGTAATAATGTTGATCTTTATTTAACTGTTATTTCTCTTTAATTTACTTGTTCAAATTTTCAATAATAAAAAACTCTGCATAATATTTCACTAGCAATATTATAATCAATTGAAAATATAGTTTTTATACTCTTATTCTGGAGTCTTTGTAATTTATTTAACAAGTCTTAACTAGTATTGCCATACCCTGGTAATAAATATCTCAGATGACTTTTTACAAAACTATTATATAATAAGTATTTATTATTTTTATTTAGCATATCATATCACATCTTCTTATTGCTTCGAGCATTGGAGCTACTTTATACACTATATTATCTATATGTACATTCCAATTTAGTTTATTTGTAATTATTAAGCCTAAATATTTATATTGTTGTACCTTTTTGAGAGTGTTGTCAATTAGTTTAATCACGGGATTAATATATTTTTTCCAACCTGATTAATAAACATATACACATTAGTGGTCAATTTGTTGTAGCATATCCAATCAAAATATTGTTTAAGACCATTATTTACTGTTGTTTGTAGGTTTTCCACATTTGTTCCAGAATAGTACAGTATCATCACAAAACTTGTAGTATTTTGCCTGTATTCTAGCATATTTCAGACTATGTACATTCAGTAGGTATTGTAATGGTCCTAATACTGAACCTGTGCTACTCCAACATTAGTATTAGAAATTTTACTAATTTGTCCATTTCCTTCTGTGCATTGCTTTCTTCCTGTTGAATATGTTAATATAATATAATGTTAATATCAACTGTGTCGAACGCCTTTTGAAGGTCTATAAACACTGCAATAACATATTTATTTTTATCTATTTCATTATATATGTAATATGTATTCTATCTAGTAGATCAACAGTTGCTCCAAAATTACTACTTTTTTTCTGAAATCCGTATTGGTTTTCATCAAACTTGGAGTATTTTTCTATAAAATTTACCATTTTTCTTTTCAGAACTTTTTCTAAAATTTTGTTAAATGTACTGAATAAGGAGATAGGTTATGTAATTGTTAACATTGTCATGTGAGCCTTTTTTGTATACTGGTGTTATTTTGGCTATTTTTAGTTCTTCTGGGTAAAGACTGTTTTTCATTATATTGTTGATAATTCCAACTATTTTAGATCCAATGCTCTCAAAGATTTTTATTATGTCTTTTTTGTTATTTTGTCAATACCTCGTGCGCAAACATTTTTCAGTTCATCTATAATTTCTCTTACTTCCGTTATGTTTGTAATTATCTAATTATCTGTCATGACAAAGTATATGATTTAGACATACCAACAGCCCGTATCGATTTGGGTTAAGATGGTATATTCCGAATAAAACCAATATCGATAGAGTTTCCAACAAAATATAGGTATTGTATAGATGAAAGACGAATGATGCCATTAATCCTGAGTTGGGGGTTCACTATACACAAAATACAGTTATTTATCTCGGTACTGTGTTGTTTCCTGCCGGACAGGCTTATGAAGCTATAAGCCGAGGAAGGGCACTAAATGGTATTAAAATAGAAGGACTTGACTGCTTAAAATTAACAAGGAAAGTCCTATGTAATAGTGATGCGTTAGATGAAATGGATAGGGCACGTAAATATGAATCAAATAAATTTTGATTCATTGCCGCACATAAGAAATACCAAAAATCGGGACTTGATTACAAATACTACTGATGTGGTTTGAGACTAAAAATTAAGAAAATAAATTATATTAAAAAAAACTAATAGTATACCGAACTAAAAAGTAGAAAATAATTTTTAATTATGAATATTTTGTGTTACAGCAACAGAAAGTCTAACAATCAATTATGATTAATTAATTCGGAATAAGATTAAACTAGAAATTAAATTAGTAACAAAATATTTCAATACATAATAAAAAGGCGTGTGGTGCAATTAAACATATTTTCATATTAAATCTATATGAGTAACTAGCTACGAATCAAATAATTGTAACATTTAATATCTAACACCCCACGCTTTTTTACGACGATTTAAATTATTTTGTTACTAATTTATTTTCTATTTTAATGTTATTCCGAATCAAGTAATAATTGTTAGACTTCCTGTTGCTGTAACACAAACCCTTCATAATTAAAAATTATTTTCTACATTCTAGTTCGGCATACTAATAAAGCCTGTATTTTTAGTTTTTTTAACTATAATTTATTTAAATACAAGTTATAACTTTAGCAATGCAAGCTCCATCCGATCATTTTCTACATTGAGTTTGATGTTGGCTCTCAAGAAAACATCATGTATGTCATTTTGACAGAAAACTATAATTGTCAGTTCAAGAAAATTCTCTATATAAAGCATTTTTTGATTTTTTTTATCCTGTTTTAATGCTTTATAGATATATTACAATTTGTCTTTGTATATGATTATTGCTTTCTAGCAAAAAATAATTCTAAAACATGTTTTAAATATTTAAAAATACTAACTACTTTTTAATTATAGTTTTTTGTCAATAATAAAAGATTACTAATAAAATTTAATACTAAATTGTCCTACGTTTTATTTTAAACAACAGAATTTATTATTTTATAAAGCATTTCTAAAAAATTATATAACCGACTTGCACCTATAACTAAAAAACTGAAAATAATTATAACAAAATACAACTCTAGCAAATTGTTAGGTACCTACCCAGAAAGTAAAAAATGTAAACGTTAAAAGTTCTGTACCAATTAATTACCTACCAATCTTGTATATTTTTGAAGTTGGTGCTAAGCAAATCTAAAATCCCTCATTGCGTACTTATCTACTACTTCATCAAACTTGATTGTTGCTTGGTACCGACTTCAAAAATATATAACATTGGTAGGTAATTAATTTGTACAGAATACTTTCGGGGTAGGTACCTAACAACATTGAATGTGTTATTTATTTGCTAGAGTTGTATTTTGTTATAATTATTTTCAGCTTTTTAGTTATAGGTGGAAGTCGGTCATATTTTTTAAAAAAATGTTATTTTTAACTTTTTAGTTTTTTCTTTATTTTTTATTTTGTATGTATAGCCTTAATAGACAGGACCAGGTAACATCGAAAGCCTCAACATTACACAATGATACATTTTCATTTAAATTTAAAGGTAAATGTTTACGAACAAAATGTACCAGTACGCATTGACTTAATAAGCCGATTAAACGTTAAAAAACTATACACATCCAAAAGGAGTTTTCGAAAAATCTTCCAATATGTTAGGGATATTGGTCGATTTCCATGCACGCGTGTGTTCATTCACAAATTTCATCACTTTACCAATAGAATTCTTTTCCCAAAGTTAGTTGAAGTTTCATCAATCCGGATATGTACTCTATTAAACTAGACCTTATTCATTCAAAACGGTTCACCACAGGAGAAGAAATCAGGTAACATACATACAAAAAATAACGCGACTAATTGATAACCTCCTCCTTTATGGAAGTCGGTTAAAAAGTGCACGCTTAATAGAAGTCTATCAGGATCCAAGTTACTACTTTGTTATAAATTATAATTGTCAGTAGTTAAGAGTTTAATAAATTAGCTTATTTAATTTTGACATTTACAACAAATCAACGCTGAAATATGAAATCTACTCGGTAATAAATTAATATTTACTAATGTAATGGAGCCTACATAATTTCAACAATTGTAGATTGATATCTCAATCACTGTTGCCCAGCTACCTCACTTCAATCCTGGTTATACGCATGGAATCAATGACGTATCTTATGTATGTATCTTTGCAGCAATTCCGTTTTCCAATCTCATATCCGGATCGCAAATAGTTAATTATTATTTCTTCAAGGTTAGTATAATCATGTTTCATTTGAGTGAAATAAAAATAATTGATCCTTATTATCATTATAACCGATATTTTTATTGTTGCCCTCAAGATAAAACATATTCAATGCACAAAGACAATTCCATTCACTTTTAGCGGACAGTCGAGTATAAAATGACCGAAATTGTTAATAAGGAAGCGTTTTTTGTTATTGTGATGATTTAGTTGAAACTTATTAGTATATTCCTTGCCTATAAAGGGTTCTTAATCCTAAGTCTGTACTATCGCTAATTTTGAAGAGAAGGCTTCTCTAAGTCTGTACTATCGCTAATTTTGAAGAGAAGGCTTCTTAGCAGACGCTCACACTTACACATAAGAAAATAAATGAGTATGGCAGTGAAATACAAAAATTGCAAGACTTTGTTCCGATACTTTTTTGATCTTGATATACCCAAACTATGTATGTGTTCTGTGTAAGCAACAGGACCACAGAACAAGTTAAATATTAAAAGTATTTTCGATTATAGAAAATTAATAAATTATAATAAATAAATATAGTAGCCAATTAGTATACAATTCCAGCGCAAAATCGACGTTTAATTCTAAAAATTTCAGTTCGGTTTACATTTTTTTGTATTACAGAAAAATTTATTGTGATTATTTGTCTGTGATCTAATAACTGCTTTATTGGGGAAATAGTCTGGATTATTATGACAGATGTTGAATACTAGGCTATGTATGTAGTACCTGACGGTACCGCACTATACTCCGATCGCGTTACAGTATTTTCATGGGTATTCTATACTCTTCGAGAAAACTCAAGCACATCAGATAAGGCGATCGGAATATAGTGCGCTATAAATCAAATAAATTTAATTATTGACTTGAGAGAAAATTTTAAATAAAAAAAGGACAGTTACAAAATATTTAATGGAGTTCCAAAGCGATAACTGTATATTATTTTTATGTATGGATCATATAGACTCAAGGAACTAATACAATAACGAATAGATGTGCTTCTTAATTTAAAAACCAGTGAAATAATTAAAATTCTCTACCACGAAAATTTATTTCATAATGCACTATAAAAACTGCATTCTTTACTTTTTTGTGCTTATCCCTGAAATTTAGATGTATGAAGTAAAGCAGCCCAAATTTACAATATTTGGTTGAAAAATTTTCAAGGTTGCTTTAGACTTAGTAAAGTAGATCAGAAATAAAAATAATTGTTGATCTAATTTCGGTGAGAACTTGTGAAATGAGTTCTCCATAACGTAAAAGTTGACTTCAATACTTACATATACAGATATTCAATTTAGAATTTCAATATTAAAATTTCTTTAAAGCCTATAGACAATAAGCAGAAAAAGCATTTAAGTAAAAATAATTTGGTCAAGTGCGAGTTGGACTCGCATACTTAGGGTTTCGTAACACCTTCAAGATTCTAATATTCCAGTTTCAGACAAGCAGGGAATGAATGCATTTTCTTATATTTACCCTTATATTTTTTAAACGAAGCGTTTTAAATTTATAAAAAATATACACTTTGATTTTCCACACATAGACTTTTTATTTTATCTGCTTCAGGATTCGCTTTTTATCAGAATACATATGTATTTAATTTTCTAATTTGGCCCCCAAAAATTAATATTAGAGTTTTATTTTACCAATAAACTTTCAGAGAAGTCTTTTATAATCTACTGTCTGAGTTTTGAGGATTTGTAGATTAGAAGATAAGGGGAAAAATAGGTCAAGTTTTAAATTATAAATCTGTTATTGTTAAAAAATACAAATAAAATATATTTTTCAAAATTTAAATAGTGTAGTTTCTAAAATGGGAATTAAGTCGATGTTTAATATTTTTGTTAATATCTTTTAAACAAATGATTTAAAAATATGACATATTTGTAATTCACATAATGAGCCTTGTATTTTATATTTTACATGATGCTTTTGAAAATTGAATCTTTATTTTCCATTTAATTGTATAATTTGTCCCTAAAATTACTATATGGGTTTTCTAATAATATATTTTCCGTTTAATTCTATTATTTGCGGGCCAAATAATAGAATTAGGGATTTTTTCATATTTTCCCAATAAACAAAAAAAATTAGCTCTTATAGTTTGGGGAATAACGGGGTGAATGTGTAATTTTTTAAAATATTTTTTAATATACTTTAAAATATTCATTTAAAAAATATATATTTGTATTCGTCATAATGAGCTCTGTGTGGGGTGAGGGGCTATTTTTCAATTTTTTTCAAAATTTTTCAGCTTATGTTTTCGGAGATAAGGGGAGGATGGGTTTTCAGAATAGTTTTTGGTGTTACTTCCAAGGAAAATTACTGATTATATAAAAATACCCCGAACTCAGGAAGCAAATTTAGGAAATCTGACACTTTTTGAACATTTTGGATTTGGTAATGGAGCGAATGGAATATCCAGTGTTGAAAGCCTTGCTTTTAGCTTCCCTCAACAGAGGCGCTGAAACTTGTTGGTATATTTCAATTTTACATTAGCTCTTACCGGCATTTCCCCCTCTATTTTATAGTCTTTGAACTTAAGTTTGGTCTTAATAAAGCTAGCCTTAAATAAAATAAAATCATTCTTAAAATAGTCTCGAAAATTGGTACGTGTGGGTCCATATACATTATGGTACTAGGGAAATAAAGGTCCAAACTTAAAATCTCATTCTTATTACCTAAGATTATGGGTTTGAACCTTTATTTCCCTACTACCATTATTCTTAAAACTTTCATCTTACCAAAGTTCATTTTAAGGTCTATTTATGAATAAATCATGACTTAATACCGATAAGGCAGTCTTTATGAAGGCACGCTTAAGCACCTACTTAAGACCGGACTGTGAATACCGGCCATAGTTTTAGAACCCAGCAAATAGTCTTTAAATAAAAATTGAGTCTTTAGAGTAGATTCCAAAAACGGGTTACGCACCCGAGACTATATCCAAAATCCATTTTTTCGGATACCCTCCCCAAAAGCACTGGTAAATCAACATTTATATTGCTAATATGATTTCAACAGCTGTTACATATCCGATAATGCACTGAAAACTAAATATAAATTCCTCACATTTCGAAACCTTATTAATCAGTGCACCATCAATTAATCATGTTCTTTTCGTTGAACGAGTAAGCACACAACTCGAGAATGACCACTTAGTGTGCGTTCGCAATATTTCATCGGGCCACAATTATTCGCGAGTAGGTGTAAAACCGGTAAGAGTGTATGATGGATGGTCGCCTTAATGGCATCCCCCTGAGTTGCGCCAAACAAAGCTCTTGTGGTTATTCGTTTCACAGAGACACCTGTCAACGCGGCACATTCAACTTGTCGTTTCATTGCTGATTTTTAATTGCGCTAATTTGCAATACGTGTAAATCGATAGAGCCTATTCTAATAGTTTGTGTGATTCCTTGTTTGATTGCTTTGCATATTTTAAAAAATGGCATGTCAAGGTGAACCAAGATCAGTTCCAATGAGTCTAGAGGTAACAATATACAACGTCGTTATTATTGCTGAAAGGCATAACATGTGTAAAAATAACAGAAGCCAACAAAAACATGTACCTAATAGGTAGTGATGGGCATAATCGAATGATAATAATAATCGATTATTACAAATCGAATGATTGCTCGAATGACCCATCACTTCGATGAAACGTTTATGATTCGAAGGCTGCCAGTACACACGTTCGTCGTCCGCAGAAGATGACCACCCACGTTTGGTTCGTACCCTTCTTTAAATGCGTTTTTTATGAATGGATATATTCATTCCCTCAACTACCCAAACATTTTGCGAGGATGAAAGATATTTCAACCAATTTGTACCCTTTTTTGCTTGCTTTGGGTATTAATTTTATTTATGCAGGTGTTTTTCTATCCGTCAGTCCTATCCGCCAAAGGTCGGTAACTACAAAACCGCGACTCGATGCAAGGGATCGAGGGTTTTGGGTCGTTTCCTAGTAGGGAATTTCAATAACTGCCAGGCCAAAATATTCAGAGCGCAATAAAAAGCAATAAAATATAAATCTACAAATGCCGAAAGAAAGGAAGCTTACCACATAGTTCAGTTACTGGAGGTGATATAACACCTAACAACCGTTAAAATTTGTATATTGAAATGCCCTTAAATTTGCTCTTTTCACTTGTAGATTGAATCCTAATAATTTTCAACATTGGTGGTCGTCTTCACATACGTTTTTTATGTAAGTCCAGGGTTTTAAAGTATCCCCGAATTATACCTGGCATCTTGCGGACGACAGACGTGTGTACCGACAGCCTAACGATTATTCTGGCTTTTCAAGTAATTCCTTCTTTCTTGATGCTTGTAATGATAGGTTCGGTTCGGGTAAATTTCTGTGACTTAATTTTCATTTGGATAACTTTGGTACATTAATGGTTTACTAATTGATTCGTTTGAGTATAATAAATGGGCAAAAAGGAAGAACAACCCCTTTCGGTGTCTTAAAATGTTAACAAATTTTTATACAGCAATGGTGAGATTTGCTGATTATTAAACCCATTTCGACAAGTCTATTATAAATGAGATTATCGATTTCAATTAAGATCTGCCTAAGGTTGAGTGTTGAAAATAATGGGTCGTAAGGCTCAGCAAACAAAGAGGGTTTCTAATATCGGTTGTTTCGACCGAAGAATTTTTATTATGGAATCAAAGTTATCGAATGAAAAATAATCAATTATTTAACTAGAAACATTCACCGAATGACAAGCGACGAGGACGAGCGATACCATAGATCGAGCGATAGTGCATTCGAGTTATAAGGTATAATCCGAATTATATGCTTGCGAATCGAGAAGTGCTTTTCTGCCATTCGGCGTTCATATAGGGTCACTTTGTCCATTCTGGGTGCTCACTCGTATGCAGTAACTTGTTTACGTGTTTCATTAGACAGAAGAAATATGTAAATACTATATTTTCAGGGTACGGGACAATTATTGCAATACGAAGTAATTTGATGAATTGGCTGTTAATGTGGATTAAGGAACATTATACTATTCTTTGCATTATTAGTAACAGCTCCTTTACAAATAAATTTTAAATTAAATGAATATTTAGGAAAAATTTAATAGTATAGTTTTACCGAAGTTTAAATGTTCACACACAGGGCACCCGCTGACAGGTAGCAAAGGCTACGGAACTGAGAATCTCATTTCTAATAGACTTGTCGAAATGGGATTAATAATCAGCAAATCTCACCATTGTATTAAAAAATTTGTTAACATTTTAAGACACCGAAAGGGGTTGTTCTTCCTTTTTGGCCATTTATTATACTCAAACGAATCACTTAGTAAACCATTAATGTACCAAAGTTATCCAAATGAAAATTAAGTTACAGAAATTTACCCGAACTGAACCCATCGTTACAAGCATCAAGAAAGAAGGACTTACTTGAAAAATCTCCAAAACAACGTAAATAAAGAAAAATAAGAGGAAACATATTAAATACTAAATGTCCAACAATGTTTGTATAAAGAAAAGTCACTCTCAGTATCATGACATGACATTTTCGCACTATCCATTTTTGTGGCATGTCTAATCAATATTGGACTACATCATTGTCTTCATCTTTCCATCATATTTGATTTTCTCAAAGAGTTCTAAGTAAAACATAATAAATCAACTCCAAAGTATTATTTTCAACACAAAAACTACACCAAACTGCACTATTTAACCTTTAACTGTGGACGTCACAATATTGTAACATGTCCATGGACGCGAGGTCTCACAGACCGCTATAAGTTTTGATTTTTTTAAAAGTAAACAATTGTTTTAGTTTTACTTATTTATTTTTTATTTACATTAGAGACATCAAAATCAAAGAATATAACAATAGTTTAGCTTATATAAACTTTTTTTCTTATATATTTATATAAATAATATTTTAAGGCACTTTTTAGCCTAAATTTACCTGAGATAAAAAAAAACTATAACTTGAAAAATAATAACTTTTTCATAAACCAAGGGTAATTATCTGTAACTATAAACTATACTGAACATAAAAAACAAAAAATCAACTTCTTAACCTAAAACATAAAAATTCTGACATGGGTCAAAAATCAGTAAAATTATTGACATTCATTGCACAAAGGCTTGGAACACTGAAGGCATATCGCTTGTTTACAACTAACACAAGTGTAGTTAGTCTTCCTCTTTAGTTTAGGTGGACAGATTCTACAGGTCTTTCGCTTTAAGGATTCGATTTCCAAAGAAGGAGGCTCTTCTGAAGATAAGTCTGCTCCTAAAACTCGCTTTAGTGTCAAATTCAATTCCTTGGGCAAATTTGAGTTGATGACGCGTCTTTGCATATGAGGCACGACCAAGGATCTTGCTAACTTCTTGAGAAAATCTCCTCTTTCTATTTGTTTAGACAAGTGCTGATTGTGTAGAATATGAGCATTTACACCACACAAGTCCAGAACTCTAAAAAACACAACCATAGGCCACCTTCTAGTTCGTCGACTGCTTGAATAAATAGAGCATTTCTTGTCTGTCTCATCCACTCCTCCTTTGGTAGAGTTATAATACTGAATAATTTCAGGTTTATTGATGCGATCGTCGATGGTGTTACTGTGATGCATTGATGATACCAAAACCACAGCTTTGTTCAATTTTTGGACATACGAACACAGAGTTTTGTCTTTCGTAAACCCAAACAAAGCAGAACCAACTTCACGAGACTTGTGTGGCTGGAATTCTTTTGGTAATTCCCTTTTATTTTTTTTCACGGTTCCAACATATGTCAGTTTTCTCTTAGCTAGTTCATCAACAAGTTCAATTGATGAGAACCAATTGTCTGCTGTCACGTTGCGGTTTGATCCTTGAATCGGTTTCGTCAAACGCAAAACACACTGAGTTGGAACCAGAAATTTCTTCTCTTCGGCTGGCAATCCTATCCCATCAGACCCTTTGCCAGAATATATATATAGCCATTGTAGAAATAAAAAGTTTTAGCGTCACATAAAGCACGAACAACCAGTCCATATTTTCCCGGCTTCTTTGGCATATAAGAGATCATATGACTCCTCCCTCGAAATTTCACCAACATTTCGTCTACAGTGACACATTCGCCAACTGTATATAATTTTTGAGAGTTTGTGACAAACTTCTCAAAAATCGAAGAGATCGCTGCTAGCTTATCAGTCTTTTGTCGCTCTAGACGATCAACTGGGTTATCAAAACGTAGGCATCGTAGTATAATCAAAAATCTAGTCTCAGACATAGTGCACCTAAATATTTCACAGCCTGTACCATCTGTAGCGAAAATGTAGCTCGAGCTTTCATGATTGGATTTCAAAACAGCAGAATAATACAATAATCCAAGAAAAGCATTCAACTCTACCATATCTAAAGGTTTTAATTCAGATCCATCTTGACGCTTGAACTTTGCTTTGAATTCAGAAATTTTCATATTGGTCCATATCAAAATAGTCTGCCGCATATCTATATCAAAAAGTTTGTCATAAATACTGATAGGATCCTTGTTTTCGTCCTTGGTCAAACGAGAAGTAGATCGACAGGTAACAATGTTATGTTGAGGAGTTTTTACCCTCTTAGATGGTGGATTAATAGACCATTTGTAACGATTTTTGCCGTAGTAATAATTAGGTAGTGAGTTTGAAGTTTCAAGTCTTCTTTGAATATTTGAAAGTGGCACGTTACTGTCTGAGCTCTCATCATCCGAACTATCATTCCTAAAGTCTTGTCTGCTATCTGTTCCGGCACTTTCTTGGTCACTATTATGTTGTTCTATGATGTCTGTTTCATACACTAAACAATCACTAATGTTGTCTTCATTATCTGACTGATCTGACGCTAAAAGTAAGGTACTGACTTCGTTTTCAAAAGAAGGATCGTTGACACGTAATATTTTTGCATGCTTTTGTGATAGCGACGGTGACCTTGAAGATCGTTTACAAGCAGAAGTACTTGGCTTAATGTTTTGTGACATTTTGATTATAAACTACCTAAAACAAACAAAATCGCATTTATTATTTTTTGTAAGGGAACCATGGACATGCGGTCTCACATACCGCGATCGAAATTAAAAACAAAATAACCCACCCAATTTACAGCCGGTGACACAACCTCTCGCCTTCGCAGACGTTTTGACACTAAAACCGAAGCTACTAAGCGCGGCAGGTACGGGGAACGCGGGGAAGTGGGGTAAACGCGATTTTTGAAATCCCAAGCGGTCTGTGAGACCGCGCGTCCATAGTTAAAGGTTAATCAACTTTTTGCAAAACTCTAGCATTATCCACTATAAATAAATTAGCCTTGACGAATTTTTAATTATCAAAGCAGCGATCTGTCATTGTTAATCTGCCTAGTAAAACCATATAATCTTTTTAATATCTACATTTAAAACTGCACAAACGGATGAAGTTTAGCAATATATTTGCAGATTACTGCTGGACACTGAGAAGAGACTTGCCAGATGCTAACTATGCGAGTATACCCTAATTAAGTACCCATTTTTCAATTTATTTTAATACAGGATTTATTTCCTGAATCCTCCTTGAACCCCCATTTCATCCGATTGTCCTAAGGACACTAGACCTGATAGGAAATATCTCTATGATCACCCAACAATATGTCTAGGATACTCTCTTCGAGGTGTCATTCCTTTGTACGCAAGACAATATATTATATATAAATATAATATATATTGTTTCTGGTCCGGAGCCTTCATCAGTTGCGCTTCCCACAATTGAATGTCCTCTCGAACACTTCTTTATGCATTTGATGCATTTCGTTAAATCTGTACGCGTACAAAGGAATGACACCTCGAAGAGAGTATTCAATATCTCTGACAAGTGAAGTATCCTGAAAATTTTATCGTGACATTCTGTCCTAGGAGTTAAGGGAGAACAGCAATTACACGGAACGGCTCCAGATTCGGAACCTCTGTGTACTGATTCTCTTGAAAATTCCAGGTGTCGGTCTTACATTTCGCGTCTTCAAATATGTCTAGGATAGAAAAAAAGTTTTTCGATACTACTCCCCCTCTCTCAGTGTGGGGAACAAGTCAACCTGCTGTTTTATTTTTTTTACCTGGCGCTTTCTGAATATTATTATTTCAGGATATAAAAACCCCTAACCATTGTCATTTTCTCAGTGCACCAAGAATTTTGAAGTACCTATTCAAGAAAACCCGTTAGAGAAGGTAAAATTCACAGATATAAAACTACCAATTACGCGATTACATAATCTCTTTCAGAATGCAATCACTAATTGAAACAGTTGTATTCTTAATTGAAATCTCTTAGTGTGTCTATTTGTGACCTTTATTTATAATAATTGATGTAAAAGAATAAAAGAATAACAATAATATAAAATACCGTTAGAAAGTATGGAATAATTTTATTATGTTAACTGAAATATGAAATATTAACAATTTGCATAATTTGACTCATTTGGAATTGATAAAGCTTTTATTCTAAAAGGAATTGCGCAAATAAATTATTTCATTGTCACAGACATTCGAGATTCAGTTGACGGAACATGGGTTTTCTGATAAAAAGTGTAGAAAGAATCAATTTGTTCAAATGATAATTGCTGTCAATTACCATAACGACATGTTTTTGCGACCACATTACTCTGTAATTCTAATAAAATTGAATTTCAATATAAAGTAGCTAGAATTCCTTTATGCAGTAGAAGTACGCTACACTAACTTATCAGATAGACATATTTAATATTAATACCACATCGAAAACAAAAAATACACTACAATCAACTATATCAAAAACTAAACCAAATAACCCAACCCAAAACTTTAAAAACGTGAATTTATAAAATTTCTAGGGGATGTAATAAATTTTATATTGGAGAAACCTCCAGACCTATAAATATTCGAGTAAATGCACACTAAAACTATATGTATAAACTATATAAAGAAACGATCACTCTAAAAGTCAAAGATTTGTGAACCTTAACATACAATTTTAAAATTAAACCATATTACGCAAAAGGAACACAATATAAAACGAAACTGAAAGAGCCTACTTTAATTTCATTATATGAAAGCAATTGTATCGGTAATACTTACGTAAAAGCCCTTCCTATTTAGCAATAATAAAGGAACAAATTAATAATGGTAATGAATTTTTGAACATCCCTATATCAGGATAGTTCATAAGCTTCTCCCTAGATATTCTCTATTGAATTTAATGCGAACTCTGTAAGTTGCACTTAGGAACTCCACATCAAATCCTTAAAATTTGAAACAAGATTTGTAATTTTCATATGATTTTTAGAATTTTTTATGTGCTGTCTTGTATATAACAAAATTAGCAGTAAATTGGCTTAGTTGCGTCAGTTTATATCTTCAAACACGTTAATTTATTATTGCCATTCAAAACAGAAAGTTTAAATTGTCTTCTCAACGTTGTTTGTAGCATATTCTTGATTATTTTTATGTATTTTTTGGGCAATAACACCACAATCGAAATAAAACGACGTATATTGATAGAAAACCAAACGTTTCAAAGTCTATTCTGACTTCGTTGTCAATGGCTTTATATTTATTGATGTAAATTGCAAAGTGATAAATCAAATTTATTAATAAAGATTTAAACAAAATCGAATACCAAACGTTCGCTAACAACCAACACTAAACTTCAACAAACAACACTGCCTCTCATAATAATCACATTACTACAATAACTATACCACACATACAGGGTATCCCATAAAGACTAAAAAGAGTGGGCAACAGATATAATATTAAAACATTATTTAAAACAACAAATAGACGAAAATCAGTTATACCAAAAACATAACCGACTCAAATGCATTTACAACATTCCTTGTGAATATAATAAATTTTATATTGATGGAACCTTTACCTGTAAATGTTTGAATAAACGAACACAAAGAATGCATTAAAAACAGTTTGAAAAAGCCAAAAGGGGACCTTGGTCACAAAACACAATTTCAAAATTCAGTTATATTACACATAGAAAACTAAAATACTCTGCTTTAATTTTGTTAAATGAAAACAATTGTATCGCTACTGTTTTCGTAGATATCAATCGTTCCTAGTTGCCGATAATTAATGAAGAAATTGCTAATGGTCATGTGGTCATGTACTTATGAATAACCCAATATCGTGATAATTCATAAGGTCTTTCTCAGGTTTTTCCTTATGATTTTATTCGGATCACTGAATCAAAAAAATCTTTGATCGCTTTTTTGGCTATTTTTATAACAAAGTCGCACGTAGGAGCGCCACATAAAGATCACCTCTTTATAATTCTTCCAATTTGAAAGGAACTTTATTATTACATGATTTTTAGAAA
This sequence comes from Octodonta nipae, assembly GCA_034190945.1. Lineage (NCBI taxonomy): Eukaryota > Metazoa > Arthropoda > Insecta > Coleoptera > Chrysomelidae > Octodonta > Octodonta nipae. The sequence goes on along the minus strand of CM067223.1, from coordinate 74,786,522 downwards.
TTTCTGTGCTACCCTGTATATTATGAAATTAAATTCTCTTAGTTAAATACAATTGTCAAAAATGCTTAAACATTCTTCTACATAAGGGGTCGGGAGACCTTACCAGCCAACTTAGTTGCTCCTAATTTTTTATCCATCTGAGTGGGAATCTTTGACATAAATCGTCATAAACATCTCTAGTCTGTGGGGTGGCCCCGTCGTGCTGAATCCAGTACCTATTATAATTCACAACGGGCAAGTTATGGACATATTTTTCAAATTGAGGTTTCAAGAAATTGAGGTATGTCCACTTGAAAGAAATAAGGTCATAGTATTTGAACATTACAAATTGCAGCCCATACATTTAAACGAATATTAACAGGCGGCCTAACTTCCCTAAAGTCTCTAGAGTTATTTTAACTCGAAACATGTTCATTATTTCTATTAAAGACGTCACAGTAAAGGAGTACATTCGTCAGTCTAAATAATGGTTTTTAAAACTATCCAGTATCATCTCTATCTGAGAGCCAGTTGCAAAATACTAACCTGGATATAGTTTGTCGGAAATGTGTATTTTGTAACATATTACACCACTTTCTTTAATCTCTATGGTCCATCCATATATGAGACATGATTAGTTAATTGTGAAGGGTTCGTATTTATCTAAAAACCACAGCAAGAAAATGTTACTTTGTAAAAAATTTTAATTTATGGAATTTATTTTTACCTCTGCCATTAAGTGATTTCTTTCTAATACTTTCGTCCCTTCTGCTTCCATACTTTATCATGAGTTTTCGAAAAGCACCACACTCAGCCAAATATTCATCACAAATTTAAAATGATGTTCTGGGCGGCTGTCTAATTCACCATTGTGCCGCTTCGACAAAGAGATGAACAAATGCTGTCATATTACAAACATGCACAATGAATTCAGGACGAGAATTGTGATACAAATTTGTCAAAACTTTTGAAGAACAATTGGGTCAAACTAGGCCATGATGCGTTTTTTTAACCGACTTCCAAAAAGGAGGAGGCTATCAATTTGTTTATAACTTTTTTTGTATGACGAGGGATTATTCAAAAACGGCTTGGGCAATTTTGATGATTTAAACTACATTATATTAAGGAACATTACAGATAGGTCCCATATAATTGTCTATAACATGAGATTTGCGGTTTTCTAGAAAATCAAAAGATTCCGTACATTTTTCTATAACGTAAAACATACCATTTTTCTGAAAATCGGAAAAATATATGCACAAAACTGTAAACATCATGGTAAATGTCAAATTTTCATAATAAATATCTAGTTTAAATGTCAAGATATGCCATGAAAGTATCTCGTACAGGGTGATTGTAATGATTTTCATTTTGATGCTTTTGACGTCAGTTTACTTTAGAAATGAAGTTACAGTCGCGTGAAATTGCAGAAAATATTCCATTAGCTTATTATTCCGGCGATCTCTTCTGTGTGGAATACGGTGCGTGCGTGCACGTAATATTGTGTGGTACATAAGCAGTTGTATACATAGGATGGTTGAAATATAAGTTGGAATTGAATTAGTTATACAGGGTGTTTTTAAAAATTGTATTGGGTAACACATATGTAGTTGCGTATACAAGGTGGTTGAAATAAGCGTGGAGGAAAACTATAGCTATACAGAGTGGATATTTGCGTTATAGAACGGAGAATAATTAAGTTATACAAAAAGCTTTAAAAATTGTCAGAAGCAGTTGAGTATACAGGAAGGTTGAAATATAAGGTAATTACAGTTAAAAAACTTATATAGTTTGGAACATAAGTAGTTACTTAGACAAGGTGTTTAAAGTAAGATTGGGTTAAAATTATTGTTATTGAGGATGTATCACAAATTTGTTATATAAGCATAAGCAGCTAGGATATTTGAATTATAGAACGTACGACGGGGTATAATTATAGACATGGGTTAAGAAAATTTAGAAGCAGTTGCATATACCGGGTGATTGAAATAAATGGTAGAGTAAATTCATAGTCATAAAATGTGGTTCAAAAAGGTGAATTTTGTTATACAGGGTAGACCTTGAGCAGTTGCATAAATGGAATACTAGACATATGGTGTGAAGTAAAATCATTGGTATACAGGAATAATTTAAGCAATAGAAAAATAGAAAGAGTTAATAGTGTGGAGAGATGTGTATTTATACAGGGTGGTTTTAAAGATATTAGGACCGTTGCAATATTGTGTTGAGTTGAATTATAGTTGTACAGGGTGATTCAGAAAATGATACACCAATAAGTTATATAGGAGTGACCAGTACACAGAAGCATGTAGAGTGTGCATGCAATATAGAGTGAATTAGTTACATTTATAGAAAGTGGTGCAAATAATAAAATAAATAAAAAGTTAAAATAAATTTGGAAAATATAGTCAAAGAATAAAAATTAGAGAGAGAGAAAGAGAGAGGGAGAAATTGAGAGAGATATATGAATAAGCTAAAATTTTCATGTGAATTGTACCTTAATTAAATCAGATAAAAAAGATATGTCTGAAAATAGTGCACTGTTTTTATTTCAAGTCACCTGAAGTCGGTTCTTTTTTAAATATAAATCATTATATTATATTGTTTTGAATAAAATATTTCTCAGGAACTGTATCGTTAACCTAGCTGTATGGTTCCTCGTATTTCTCAAGAACCAAATTGTTTAACAAAACAAAGTTATTTTCTCAAACAGATTTTGTTCATCATATTGACGTCAAAACAGGAGTCAAGTCTAACTAACTTCTTCACTTAAAATATAAATCATATCATAATCATTCAATTATGAAATAGATTTTAAAATATTGCTACAATGTTGCAGGCATAGTATTTATTTAGTTCACTACAAAGGAGACTTGACATTGACCTCGAAAATATTGTCCAAGGACCACACCGAGTAGATGTTATTACCTACCTAGAACATTTTTCATCGGTTATCTTTCAGACCTACTTCCATAATTGTATTATCCTTTTATTAATGACTCATGCACAAATTGACATATACATTGTTTATTATTTTATGGAAGCTTTAAATCGATTACTGCACCTTTCACTTACTATTAATCTTTGTTTTCAATCACATCATTAATTTTGAGTGGTTATTAATTCTATTAGATCATATTTTGTACTTAAGATGTGAAGATGAGTTTAACATTGGTATGTTATTAAATATAATACCGATGTAAAATTTATTGCTGCTTAAGCGATATTTTCAACCCAGAAGGCCATACTTCGTGTTTCTGTCAACTTGTTATCCTATCAATTATATTAAACTTAGTTTAAAATTTGATTTGCACCACATAGTCGATTACCTTAAGGAAATTTCCATTCACGATAAATGCAAAAATATATTAATTTGGCCTACGCAATTTATATTAGACAATTTTACCAAAATTAACTTTCGATAATATTTTAAATTTTTTATTCAGTTGATAATGTCATTGATAGATTTCAATTAGGATTGTAAAATATAGGTAATAAAATATTATTTAACACAGAAAGTTCAAAAGATCATATAATAAAAAGTTCCGGTCAAATTGGAAAAATATGAAAGGCTTATCTTCAGAATTTGATGTGGCGTGTGAGGTGTTGCAATATAGTACATTTGTCAAAAATACCTTCAAACAATTCGGCTGATACAGTGATCCAATTAAAATCATAAGGGAAAACCTAAGAAAAACCTTGGGGTGTTCATAATGATTTGACCAATACTAATTTCTTCCATAATTAAAAGCAACCAGGAACGACTCAATCCTTTTCATTTATCTTTAAACTAAAGCAGACTCTTGTAGTTTAGGCGTTCACTAATTTTGAACTTTTAAAGTTGTCGTTGTTTTTTGTGTTATTTTTCTGTTCATTTGTAGGAACATCTAGAAATCTAAAGGAATTTTATATAGTATACAATTTATTGTATTTTTAGACCAATCAATAGAGATTTTTTCGTGCAAATAATATCAGGATACATTAAGAACGATTTGCAGTGATATTTTACTACCTTTTCCACTAGCAACTATGGTTTTTTACTTTATTATAAACAACTGAAACAAGAAAATGGCGTTTTTTTTCGTTGCATGTTTTTATAAAACATTTAAAAATATATATAACCGACTTCTACCTACAACTAAAAAGCTAAAAATAATTATAACAAAATACAACTTTAGCAAATAAATAACACATTTAATGTTGTAAGGTACCTACCCAGGAAGTAAAAAATGTAAACATTAAAAGGTGCTCATTCTGTACAAATTAATTACCTACCAATCTAGTATTTATTTTGAAGTCGGTGCCAAGCAACAATCAAGTTTGATGAATTAGTAGATAAGTACGCAATGGAGGCTTCAAAATATACTAGATTGGTAGGTTATTAATTTGTACAGAATGAGTACCTTTTAATGTTTACATTTTTTACTTCCTGGGTAGGTACCTAACAACATTGAATGTGTTATTCATTTGCTAGAGTTGTATTTTGTTATAATTATTTTTAGCTTTTTAGTTATAGGTAGATGTCGGTTACATATTTTTTTAAAATGTTTTATTAGTTCACTATTCTTGCAGTGCGTCTCCATGCGACATGGATCGTCAAATATCAATTCAGAATATAGATATTGGAAGTAGAGGTATCATTCTACAACGCCTCTATTTTCATTTTTCGTTAAATGTCTGTGAAATATACGAAAAATTTTAGCAAACATCACCAAAATTTGGTGAGCGTATGAATGTGTTCGCGTAGTGAGGGGAACACGGTTGTTGAGGGGAACTGCTGACAATAATTATTATCGATAGTAACTGTCACTTTGACAGATGGTGAAAGAATCTAATCGCTAAAAAAGCTTATATACAGAGCGATTTGTTCGATTTTATTACATCAAATGAGAACTGTTTGTTATTAATAAATTTATATAATATTTTATAGAGAACTCCAGAATTAAGGCAATAGGTTTATATTAAAGTGAAACAAACATGAACTAAATAAGTCAAAAAAGTCTTTAAAATATCTAAATTATTTTCTGACAAAAGCAATAAAAATATTTATAAATTACAGGCAGTCTGCCTATGTTATATATTACTAAACGCTTCCCCTCAACAACCGTACTTCCCCCACTCCTTGAATACATTTATACGCTCGCCCATTTTTTGTCATGTTTGCTAATATTTTTCAGATATTTTACAGACATTTAGTGAAAAATGAGAATAGAGGCTTTGTAGAATATCACCTCTACTTTCAACAACTTTTTTCAAAGTTGAAATTTGATTATCTATGACGCATGGATGCAGAAAGCAGAAATAGGGAACAAAAAACTTTATATCACAATTGTTCAAAAACTAATAAACCGGTAGCGCCTAGCTTTGGCATACGTAAAATAGATATAAATTACTATCAGTTCTTACAAGCCCAGTTCTACAGCTTCAAAAGTGACAAAGATTGGATTTTTCTAAAAAAATGCAACATTTTCCGGTATTTTTTGTTTTTCCCTGTTAGTAATGATCCAATCGGATCGAGCGTGACTCATTTCATTGTAATTTTCATGCTTTACAATTGACCTGTTGACGCCATTGAGATTAGTTTATTAGTTTTGATTTTATAAACATGCTAAGAAAAAAAGTAATTTTCGTGCTTCAATTGTTTATAACAAAGTAAAAAACCATAGTTGCGAGTGAAAAACATAGCAAAATATCGGTACGAATCGTTGTTAACGTGATGGCACAGTCGGTCTCCTGATAGTATTTTTTACACATTATCAGTTAATTTTTGCTCCATTGATTGGTATATTTAAGCTGTTTTTTTTGTTTCGTTTCTGATAGTGTCCGACCGAAAGTTCGGTTTCGGCTTCGGTTTGGTCAAGTTTCGGCGGCAAACCTGCCGAAACTATGACCGAAACCGAAACTGCATTCGGGAGTGCTCACGCTGTGCCGGGTTACGTTTAGCCTCATAAATTCCATCTAAGCGACACTGAAATTCTTATCAGCTCTACCGACGAGTGTTTGCAGTGAACAGTTATTTAGTGCTGCAAGACAAATTTATTCAAACAGAAGGAGCAATCTGCGAGGCGAAAATGTTGATAAATTATTGTTTCTTACCTATAATATAAGATTATTGAACTATTAGTCTAAGAGCCAGTGAAAGGCTACCGGTATGTATTTGACCAGACCTAGGATTTTGTACAGTGAGGCCCCTTTACTTATTGTACATGACATGGGGACTCACTAAGCCCAACGTGGCGGACACGGCGCACGCCCAGGTGAGAAAGGTATCGATTTTTGGTCAATTTTAAACGTTTTGGACAACGTCTGCCGTTTTGCAATTTTACAATATATTATTATTATTATCGAAAAACCACAATGGCAGACCATTATCGCCCGTTTAACATTGTAGCAGAAAGTTTTGAAAGTGCTGACAAAAATGAAATTTTGATAGTAATTGACCAGATCTGCCACTGACATATTTTATTTATTATAAAACAAATTATAAACCCATTTTAATAAGGGCAGACGTATTTATTAAGTACACACTTCAGCTGACAGCAAAATCTTATATACCATCCGGTCAGATGTATGCATAGAA